>AYJT01002522.1:0-14565 GCA_001278415.1 Ocimum tenuiflorum | reverse complement strand
ACGTGCCCGCATGTGAGGTGGTTAACCTCTGCATTTGGTTCGAATTCAGATAGGCAGATGGAGCACTCCTGTGGGATGCAGTCATTCATACAAAGTGAATCGAACCTCATCGCAGGAATCTGGCTTCGGAACTCCTCCATGTACGATCCTGGAAAACCCTTTCGGCATTCAGATGATTCTGAGGGAGAGAGCTCTTCCCATGAAGCAATGCGAATGCCAATCACAAGAAGTATAGAGCGAACAATCTCCTTCACGATGGATATAGATATCGCCGTGTTTGCCAGAATTACGCAGAGTACTCCAGCCTCAGCTGGAGTTGAATAGGATGAAATAGCCATTTTTTGAGAGCTGCTTAACCTAATGGAAAATAACGAGTTTTTACTTAGCCAAAAGCAAGGAAAATATTCAAACTTTCAAGAGTAATAAAACAACAAGCCTAATTTGACATTTTCCCCATTTTACAATGATACTTGTCTCCAGTACTTGTATTTAACGATGCAAATGTTTTAAGAGATACATCGAAGAAACTGGTAATCGTGAAGAATGAAGGCTTGCTGACAATGAACTTACGTGATCAAGAGATTATGGAGTTCTGCCAAAGCGAATGCTTCTCACTGCAAATGAACAAAAGCAATTAGGTTTGGAAGGCCAAACACATCAATCATTTGCATTCGCAGAAATCCAAATCAACAAGTACCAGTCAAAATCGAGCGATAAACTAGGTGGAATCCGATACCCACAATCAGATAATAAACCACGTGTCTCCTTAGCAAGCGAAGAATACTAGAGCCTAACAAAGTGAAACTAGAACTTATGCCAAGACGATATAACAATAATATTGAGATTCACACACCAGAATCCTAAAAGTTAACAAGAGAATTAAACTACGAAATCGTGCTTTAACACGAAAGAAAACCAAAAGACTGAAAACTCTTGACGGATTTTCGTGAAACAACACTTCTGCAACACCACACGACAATCAATCAATCATCCATGAAGTGGCTAAAGCAAAACACTAAAATTGAGGACTTCAAATAGATCCACACAAAATTAAAAACTGTGGATCCCTCATATAACCCAGAAATTTCCCCCAAATGGAAATTGGAAAACTCACCTAGGTGATTACTCCAATCTTCCAGAGAAAGATTAGGCTTTCTCCAAGAATTTAAGCCCCTTGAAGATGGTCGGGAGTGGGTAATATAAACTCGTTTTTTGCGTGGTTTTCCTTTAAAAATTAAAATAGGGGAACTACCGCTGACCCCACATACGAAGAGAGATTAGTTGTATTGGTGGAGTGGAGGAGTTCATAGAATAACTACTATTCAGAGAGTAAAGTCAGTCGGCATCCGTACTTGTATGATCAAAGAAGAAAATTATAACCGCAACGAAAAAGAAATTTTAACCGTTTACGTCGAATAATAAACCCTAATCTACTGAATTATTTATCCTTCTCGTTTCCACTGACAAGATTCCGTTAAGCACCAGAAATTCATCTAAAAACATCCTATAATTTCTCAAATATTTTTATCAATTATGGGAATTTGTGCAGCATTGGCTCCACAAGGGATTAATCATATCCATTGCAGGAACCACACAAGATAGATTTGAACCTTTTTTTTTTCTTTGGCAAAAACTCATATTAAACTGTCTATAAATGATTTTGCCGGATCTAAATTACACGCTACCATGACTCAAATCCAAATGAATAAAATAGAATTAGATCAAATGAATAGGTGGACCTGTCTAAATGGTTTAACAGGAGACCTTCTCTTTTTCTTTTTTCAGGTAAATCCACCTACGATCTCATACCAAGAACTCGAATAGTAGTAGATGGAATGAAGAAAGATCAGAGTACACAAGGTTGTCTGCATTTACAGTTTAACGAGTCTGAGACAAGGATAAGGTTTCTGCAGAATGAAATCATCCTTGCTAAGGTGTATGTATGGATGATTATGCTATACGTGTCATCCACAGCAATCAAAGAAAGACCAAAACGAATAGAATACAATAGCATAGCAAAGCTGCTGTTTTGAACTGTAGTTTTTCTAGTTCTGTAACCCAGTGCTGGTACCCTTTGGATGGTGGTTGGATCTTCAGAGCAGATATTGTAATAATCTTTAGAAACTCACCGTGATGTATCCACCGAAGTGTGTTTGAAACGACGAATTCTGCACCCTGGAGAGAAGGCTGACTATGTACACCTGAGAGCCAATAGAAGTAGTCTACTCTAGATGGTAAATGGAGAAAAATTGTCCCATTTCTTCAGATACAATACGAGATAAAGCTTGTGGGAGACGCAGAAAGCAGTTCCTTCCATTGAGCTTTATTAGTTAGTATGATCTCAACTCCTGCAATTTGATTTACAGACCATTTGTCACTGCAAGGGCGGATCATGCATTTTATAATTAAGTAGAGTTGATTTAGTAAAGCCCATTTCCTTAATTGAATGGCTGGAAGATCTTTACTCAGTAGCTTCTGCTTTGGCTCAATGGATCATAATCATAAGCATCGCCTGCCTTGACAAAGCGTCCCTTCACCCGTCTCCTTACATCCGCTCTGGCCTTGCGAGTTGCATACCTTACTTTTTTCTCGAATCTGCCAAAATCATCCAAATTTAAGAGATGTGGAAAGGAAATATCTCCAACCTTTTACTCAACAACTTCAATATTTTATAGTACAATAACCCCAATTGCACAATCAAGATAGAAAATGAAGTGTGTTCTTATCTCAAATTCAACAAATTAGGCAACAATATGAAAACTGATTCTTACTTTCGTATCTTCTTCTTCTCCTTGTAACGCATGACAGCATCACTCCTACTAGATGAGGGGGGCATGGTACTTTCAGGACCAGGAAGACTCCATGGTGGCTCTCCCATGTGTAACATTGATGATGCCCCACAATCTTGATAATCTACGCCGCCACTACTCTCTCCAGTAAGGCCAGAAAATGAGATAGCCCTCATAAAACATAAGTTAGGTTCAGTTTTGCAGCTAATAACTGAATCTGCAGATGCCGCATTGCTGCATGCTGGTTGCATATTCATTCCTCCAACTGATGATCCCTAGCATGAATCAAAATTAACTTCTTTTAGAAATGAGCCTCTAAAAAATACACAAGTTTTCCAGATAACTTCCACCGCATGTATATTCAAGAGAGACAACGTAAAACTACCTCAGCAAGGTAAGCACCCTGACAATCAGAACCGGACATGTCATTTGCTCCAAATAATCCATCAATATCTTCATCATCAAAAAGCTGGTCAGGATTATCCAGGGCAGCGCCAAAAAGTTCTCCATAGTTCTCAATACCCATGTCAATTTTATCAACATTAAAATCATCATAGAAATCAGCATCCTCACATTCAGCAATTCCCTTTTCTCTAGGTACATATACCTGCACATGAAAGGACAGCATTAGCCAGCATTAAACAAAATGCATTAAACCAAAAAGAAAAAAGAATAGAACAAGAAATTAGTCGAAATGTGACGATATCATTATTTTCTAATCTTTGCACTTATCCATAGCAGAGTTCATAATATGGATGCAAATCTGAATTTCGTAATGGCCGAACATTTTTTTATGCCACTGAAAATATTCAACTCTAACTTCAATTTTTAAGCTAAGTTCAATTGTTATCCATGTTCAACTGCGTTCAAGCAGAGACCATTCGCTACACCAAGGTTGGGTGACATCACCAGTATTTTACTACTATCTGGAGTCTTTACGCATTGGAGCTAAATGTAAGTCGTCATTCCTGGTTTGTATTGCATTTTCCGTTTTCTGCCTTTCGGGGTAAGATAAGAATCTATATATATGGCCATCCTCTTATAAGATGATCAAGTCATGAACACAATAAAGAGCTATCCGCTACAAGACAAAAAAAAAAGATTTAAGAGAATATGCAGGTCCTCACTCCATTACATCTGCAACAAGAACACAATAGTGATTAGAGAGGAGTACCCATCAACAGATGCAGGATAATCTTCCATTCCACTCTCCAAATTCTCTTCCTATTTATTCTAGTACTACTGAAATACAATATTACTCTTCTAAGTTTTAACACACTTTTTCTCCTTCAAATCTTCAATAGCTGCAATTGCTCCACAATGAACTAATTCTATATTTTTATTGGCAAAACATTGTCAAAATAAGGACCTTTGATATAATTATTTATGTATGGACTACACTTTCACCATAGAAAGAAGGATTAGAGTGACTACACATATATATATAGTTTCGCACACTAGGAAAAGGTACCTCTGAAATTCGTTATTTGTATCCAGATTTGTAATATTCTACTTATTTTATTTTCCGTCAGCTGCAACTGCTCTGTGGTGAACTAACTCGTTTTCACGGATAAAAGTTCTTTAAATGAGGACTTTGCAGTTTATTATTTATATTTTACTACACATCTACCTAGAAAGTAAGACTTTGAGTAAGAAGACTAATAGCATCCAAAGAAAATTTTAGACTACCCCAAAGGCTCCTTACCTAAACATGTCTATAAGTTTTGCATGATTTTCTTCTCCGGATATAGTATTAATTTATCACGCTCACTTCTCTCAGCCATCAATTTGACTTGCCCAGAGAAAACCTAACATTAATAAATTCAGTTTTTCATGCAAAGCAGCACCGTCATGCTTCCAATGACCACAAAGAAGAGGGATCAATGGCACAAATGAAACAAGATATTCAAATATAGTCTCTGTTCTATACTTATAGAACAGTAGCAAACTACTAAGTCAAGTTATGACCGTCACATTAGAAAAGAAATTGATGGAATACAGGCGAGTGATAACAAGGTAAACTCTGGCTGATAAAGGAATTTGTTGGGGGCAAAATGGCTACCTTGTGTGTAGCAGAGCTAGAAGATCCAGCAAACAAATCCGCATTCTGAAGTTTGGGATTAAGTGGCGTTAAGGACTCCATCCAATTTGCTTCTTTATCCAAATCCACATTACGCTGGTTGCTGGCTTCTGCCAAGGAGACATCTTTGCTATTGTTCTTATCTTGAGAGCCCTGACTATCTCGTGCCTTATTATCTGAAATGCTCATTGTACACATCCCCTGCTCGCAGGTGGAATCCTCGACTGAAGGACTATCCAAGAGAAACGACCAAATTTGAGAAAGTTCTGCAGCTGAGGGGCATCCAGAGTAACAATTAACAGTTTGTTTCTTATGTGCAGGACTTGTGTTTGGGCCAGAATGCCCCATCCAATCACAATTGTGACAAAGAGACATTCTCTCCTCCATGCATCTAACCGAAGCTGGCTGAGAATTGCATCTTTCACAAACAAGTGTCCTCAAATGTCGTGTCGACAGGGCATTAGCAGAGTGGACATTGCGATCACACGACAAACATAAACTAGCTGCATCAGACCGACAGTACACGATAGATCTTTGCTCCCCGCAGAAATCACAAAGATAACCCATGCTGAGACTAATCAATTTCTGAATCTTCACACTTTATGAAGAGGTTTTTCTACACCAAGAACTTTGTCAAAAACAAAACTTCATACTCTGCAACAAGAGACAGCAAAAAAAAAAAAAACAAACAAACGAAAGAAAGAAAGAAGGTGTTATTGAAATGAGATCAGCCACAACATTTAATTGGTTAGAAGATTATGAGCGAGCCCAGGAAGCAAGAACTCAGATCAAAATCCTGGAAAATGTGACGAATGAAAAATATTTGAAAACAAATCACAAAAAGTCAAGCATAAATTCAAAACCTAGAAGAAAAACTTCTCTTTACGACACAGAAGAATACAGTGAGGGATAAAATTGTAAGACATATCAATTATTATTTCAACGATCAACTTCTCCCATAATGATATATATACTACCTAGCTCTCTTACTGGCAAACATCGCTTATAAAACGTTACTACAAAACATAAGAGATGCTAATGAAAAACGCAACGCTAGATGGAAAAACTCCTCAGCTCTCCAACAGGATGGGAAACATGATTCATACCAAAAGATCGAGAAAATAACAAATTGAGAAATTATTTACTTCAGTTCAACAAAATAGCTGTATAACCAATGTGAAAAAAAAGCAAAGCTGGATTGCAGCTTAAAATTATGCATTCCGAAAAAATTACAAGAAAATCAGCATCAATCGCCAATAATCGAAACTGAAAAAACACAATTTTGCACCACAACAAAAACAAAATTTGAAATGGGAAATTCAACCAAACAGGAATTCAGTGTATTATTTAATAAAATTAACTGCGGGATGAATTTCCTAGATTTTCCTAATTGTCGAAAAATCCATCACCTCAAAACAATCATTAAACAAAAAAAGAAGAAGAAAAGAAACAAACCCATTTTCCAAGAAGCAAGATACCTTAACTAATCGAGCTATAAAGGCAGGCAAACACAGTGTACTAAATCAAGAAAAAAGAGGAGATAGCAGCTTTGATCAGCTATAGTTAAAACCCTAACTAACAGAAAGAGATGGACCTTTTGGAGAAGAGATATTCTCTCTCTAGCCAGCCAGCTGAATTTATGTGTTCTGACAAAAGTGCGCATAAAATATAAATTAATAATAAAAAGTGCAGGAGAGAGAAACATGCAGGTGGGACCAGTTGGGACATGGACCCCTCATTACATGGAAATGGAAACGCCAAATAATCAACAACATTATAAATTATGCGTCGATTTTTAAATACAATATAGATTGTTTACTTTTTCTTTTTTTTTTTTTTAAAACTTGTATTAAACCCCCTGAACGATTTAGGCGGATTTAAATAATTCATATTCACCAATACAAATTCATATCTGTTTTTGAATTTTAAACTCAAACTCATATCCTTTCAGGATCATAAATTCAAACGACGCCTAAATAATTTAGATCATCTAACGAGAGACTTCCTCTACTTTTTTATATAATTATTCAAACTAAAACTATACGCGATTGGGTAATAGAGGATGATATTGATTTCTAGACATTCAAATGTTGATTCGATTAATGGGCTTTTCATGTCCACGACACACAGATAAATCCACAACACTAAATTATTATGCATTTTTGTTTTAAGAATAATAAAGATAACGCAAACTTATTTTGTATTTCAATATCCAAACATATCTTAAAATAATGCAAATCTAGTACTAAATAACATTCATGTGCTCGAAATGTTGGTTCAACTCGCAGTCGCAGGCATTCAACACCGCTAAGCAAAACAAAAATATGTGATGACCAAATTATTTTTATTTTTAATTTTATCTAAAAGATAAAAATCAGTCGAAATGCATTTAGCCACGCCATCCCATCAACAAAGTAGAAATCTTCAAAATAATTAATGTCACTTCTATCTGCAATCGTCGTCACTCGAAATGAAATGAATGCTTCACTTTCATATGCAATTCTGCATTACTCATCCATGGATAAAATTAGTTACGTTATTTTTAGCACGGAATTCTTTTACATGATCCACACAAGGGAGTGATGTTTGCATATTATGTGATGTGTTGGTGGTTACATAAGTGATCATATCTTCTGTTGAACATCTCACCACACAGCTTTTTCAGAAATGTATAGGATTATATAATATACTAACTACTACACATTCACATCCTACACTATCTGTTGAAATCAAGACGATTTCTTTACCAATCTCCTCCCTCACACCATGACTCCATTGTCGTGATTGCTCTCGTCTTCTGCCCCCTTTCTGCCTCTTCCACCGAAGAGGCGTATTCCTGAGGAGGAGCCGGTGATGTGCTTAGTCAGACCGTCTGTCTCAATCGCCTCCACGTACAACACCTTCACTAGATTCCTGAACCGCCGTCTGAATGTCGGCAATCTCGACATGGAACCAACAATTCCTTGCAACCTGCAGTTAGATTCATCATATCATAATTGCATCATGTGATGTACACATTTACATATAGTTGGGATACTACTCACCTCCGAATTACAGCTTGCAGCTGTGCTCTTCTCACCTTATCCGTCGAGGGGAACCCACTCTCATCCCAATCTTCCGGCCTATCATTGTTGCAGGTCAAAACCAGCTTTTTCAGGCAACTCTCCTCGTTCTCTTGTAGTTGTAATCCCTTTATTTGCTCCTTCATTGTGAAGAGCGGGCTGATAAACCATTCGGACACTTTGTCTTTTGGTAGGTTGTATCTTGTCAATTCCATTTCATCCGCTGCGTGATTAACATTAAATTTTTCCGACTGCCAAAACATTGAACGGACAAAAAGAAACTTACACATTATCAAACCAGAGGAATCCGACTTTGCTGAGATAAGGAGACGCTGTAAAATGGACCAAGCAGGTAGTTGAATGCCCAGCTTCTTACAGTCCCCTTTCAGCATGCAGGCCTGAATATCTTTCGCGCCTATCAACCCTTCTTGAAGGAGCATTTTTCCGTTTACCTCGCATGACTTGAAGAACCAATCCCAAACCTATAATAATTGCAGAACGAGCATTTGTTTTTCATGCTTCATATAGTCATATTAGGTGCAAAGGGAACTTGTACTGCACCTGCATTGGTGTATACTGTTGAATGGCTTCTTTTAGTGTTCTTGATCCTTGGGAAATTAGCTTAGAGGAGCGTGACCCGTCTCTTTCGTTGTTGATATCGAGTGACTTCATCCTCTCCACTCTGCTTGGAGGCTTCATTCTTTTACGGTACTGAGGCCTGGCTGTCGAGAACGTCCAATAAATCAAAATCATTGCGAGAAAAGGAAAAAGTAGATGGCATTGTCCGAGTCCCCGTATTATTTTCCCAACAACGAATCTGATATTCTAGTTTCTATACTATACCTGGGAAAGCACGAACCCTCCGCTAAAGAAAGCAAGTCATTTGCGTATTCATCAAACAAAGAAATCACTGCCACAATGTATGCAAGACCCATCCGAAGTGAATCTTCCTGGGCAATCATGTGATCGAGATACTAATCAATATTCACAATCAGTAACAGAGACAGAAGTTGGAGAAACATTTCCAACTTGTTATCACTCTCTCAAGACTAAGAGCTTATGTAAAATGAAGAGACAAGCTTACACCTGATGAACAATGACTCCAGCATAAAGGCTGAGGAAGAAGCTCGAAAAGAAAGAAGCCAAAACGGCACCCAACACAGCTAAGGGCCATAGAAGGATTGCTAGACCAGCAAACGGAACACAAACTGTTTCGAGAAATGGGCCTTCTCTGCCGATCAAATCCTCTAATAGCCTCTTCCATCCTTTAAACAACATGTATGGGCTCTTCCAAAGAGCTACTAATGTGATGAGAGGAACATCTATGAAAACAGCAAGACTAGACACCAAGAAACAGCCAGGTAATTTCGAAAACCTATAAGAGAAAAAGGTCGAGCTCTATAAAAAGCATGTATTCCATAATTTACGTAGCAATTTTATGATGATGAGTTTCTCACTCTATGTCCACAGGTTTCTCGTCTTCACGCACATCCTTGCTCAGTTCATCCATGTAGGAAAAGTAAGAGTGGAAACAGAAATCCGTAAAATCTCTAACTACTGTACAGCTACCCTCAAGGGTTGCAAATAAACCATCCTGAAAAGGTTTACTTGCTGTTAATTTAGTTTAGTTGCACGCTTCAAACAGAATCCACTGAACTTGTAAGCGTAATATAAACCGGCGAAAACCTAAACCACACATTACGATTGGAAATCTTGTTCCCTCACCATATCTCACAATTAGCTAACAAAATTGCAGTCTAGAAAGTGATCACAATTCACATGTGTGTAATTTTATACTTATGTCCAACAAAACATGATAAATGATGAGATTCTCTGAGAAAAAGAGATTGACCATGAAGCAGTGGTAGCATTTATCGGCCACATTCACTCCAACGGCCTCAAATGTTGCAATCAACGGGGCGAAAAAGCCGAATCCCACCCCACCAAGAATGCTCCCAGCGATTGCCATGACAGGCCAGAGGATCAATGGTATGGGCAATAAAAATAGTACTAGAATCTTCAAAATCCATCCAACTCTTTTGCTTCTGTTTATGAAACAAGTTAACACAGTAATCTTCAATGCAATGCAGAAAAAGATTGTATTTTAAAAATAGCAATAACTCCATGCAGGAGGCTTACTTCGCTACACAGTAATATGTCCAGACAAAATGTGCAGGCCAAAGACCTATTGCGACTGCTGAGTTTCCAACTGCTATCATGCTTGCGGCAACAGGAAAAACAATCAACCCTGCTCAAACACTATGAAATCATGTCCTAAAAGCTAAAATGCAATTTAGAGGATGAAAATTGGTGAAGAAGGCGCACCTTTTAGAAAACCTAGAATGAAGAGGGAGAAGAAGAAGGGCAAGAAGGAGATGAAACTCCAACACTTGGCCACAAACCCTACTGGAACCTCCATTGATGGAGGGCACCTCTCTCCCTAAAAATCCAGAAAATGAGCAAATTTAAACAGAGAGAGGGGAAGTGGGACTTTATGGAGGTTGAGGATTCTCCAACCAGGTGTGCGATTAGTTAAAGTATCTTGAATCGGAATTTGAAAGTATATTTTAGGGAAAGAAAGCGCTTAGTGGCAGAGAAGAGGTGGGGTGGCGCCACGTGTGATGCAAAATGGGGTACCCGCGGAAAGCAGGTGGGCAGGTGGTGACTGGTGAGGCGTCGTTTGGCGGGAACCCCAATTGCTGACAACCGTAACCAACTTTCACTTTTTTACCGCCCAATTATTATTTATTTACTTTTTTAAGCGAGCTCAATTTTTGTTTGTTTATTATTATTATTATTATTAAGGGAACCATGGGAGTTGTAAGATGTCTCGGCATTAAGCCTACGTTCATGGCAGTAGTTCCATCTATATTTGACCGTGTTAAAAATGCATTTCTGATTTCTTAACAAGGTTTTTAGCATGAGAGTCTGTTGAGATTGGAGACGAGCTCTTGTGCTTTGAGTAAGAGGAAAACGAGTGCAAGAAGGAGCCGGGCGCGTGTAACTATAGAGATGCAGAAAGAAGGCAAAATAGCCCAAGTGTGTGTGATGGAGACCGTGGCCGTGCCTCAGAGGAGCCCGCCGTGTGTAGCAAACCACGGGCCGCACCTCGAAGGCCCCTGTGTGAGCGGCGAAGCGCGGTTAGCCCGTGGTGCGGGTGGATTCGGCGGCTGCAACGTATTTTGCACGTTTTTGGGCTATTGTTAGGGTTTCCTTGGGAACAAGTTAGGTTTTTAGGCTATTATGTAACCTTTAGTTGTATAAATATGTTGTGCACGAAAATTAAGATGTGTGCCTGCACAATTTCTTTAAGTGTAGATCCTAACTTAGTAGCATCTCCAAATATAGCCATCAATAGTAGTAAACTGAGTTAACAAATATTCATGCTCTCGTGTGTTCTTATGTTCTTGGGTATCACTTCCACGTTCAATAAATGTTCCCAACAAGATCCTGATACGCACGCGATCCTTTAATCTGTTTTCAAGAAACCTTCTTGTTACAGCCATTGAAGGAATCTGTTTTCAAGAAACCTTTTTGTTACAGCCATTGAAGGAAGCTAGTTCGGGCATGGGGAGTTGAAGCTAATTTGTGGGATATAATTATTTTTTAATAAGATAAGATCAACTCTTGGACGAAACTCAGGTTCATTGCTGGGTATATACAAAGATTTATCATGTGCATAGGGTAAGAATAAGAATTGCTTCGCCATTATCATTACTCCAGCTTCTGTCAAGGGACATTTCTGTTGGCCCTCATCAAGGTAATAAAGCAACAGCTTCTTCTTCTTTTTTAACCTAAGTACAATATTAAATAAACTCAAACGAATGTCCCCACATAGTCACGGACTTTAAGGTCATGGAAAATGTGCTTACCACTACACCTCGAGGGGTAGACAACAACTTCTTTTTGGATTAGCAATGTGCATCTGACGTGGTCATGTTCCACTCATTGTTCTTTCATCTCTTCACTCAAAACTAAATAATCTATGCAGCGCTATTGCACTTGCTCTGAAATTACAGGAATGCCACTCTTTCTATAAAGGAAAAAATCAGGTGATCAATGGTCTTTCAATTTTCACCGAGAGTATTTGCATTCATGCTCATCGTACATTAATTCATACAGCAAACCAAATGACGAAAATCGATATATGAAGCCAAACTCCAATCCAGCAACAGACACAACAAAATGAATAGATAAGAAATAAATTAAATAAATTTCTAACACGCTATAACATTTCATCATGAAAAACTCACAATGCCCATAAAGTTTAGATCACAAACCAAGGCAACTCCAGCACATTTTCGCAGCTTACAAACAGCCTCCCTCCTTAGCTGCTCACTATTCTGCTGAAGCAGACTGCATGCAGCAAAACCATTTCTTCTGCAAATTCATTTCTTTTGTAAAAATTAAATAATCCAAATAACGGAAAAAGAACAAAGTCACTGACAATTTTGCTTATTGTGACAAAGCAACTTCCACATCAGAGTATTTACGGCTCAAGCTTAAAAAATGCACAAACTAACTTATGCCAAAAAAAAAAGGGCCACAAACTTACAGAATGAGGCTTTCCAAGAGTTGATCCGTGCTTGTAAGTGGAGTCTTCCTTCGGTGGAGAGTCAGACTTCCCACCGGTCCTTTTCTCGTTCCTAGCTTTGTTAAAGATCACAGTGAATCCCTCAGCAGATGACGGGTCATTGACATCCCATTCTCCAAATTTTGGTAGTGGCGAGCCTCTCTCCTGAGGAAAATCACCAGTAACTGCTTGGTTAATCTATCTCAATGAATTAGCAACACAAATAGAAAGGAATGACGGCAATCAAAATTCTGAGCTTCAACCTAGGATAAAGCACAGGAGATTGTAGCAATTGACAATAGTACGCTTCCTAACTTCTTATGCCAGTCAATAAAGAAGCATGCTAACAATCCAAATTCTAAGTGGTAACAGAAGGCTGGTTACCAAGAATTTGTATGTGCATTACAAACTGAGAAGAACTCACAAGTCACTGCAAAGATACGGATACTAGATACAGAAAGCATGGGTGACTATTGAGACAAGACACATGTGAATGATAGATGAAACCATCTAAATTCTGTAAACAAAAAAACAAAACTTTCAAGATAACAGTAAAACAACATAATCTAGTAAAGATCAAGAACATGAAGCCATAGCTGTGAAAGGGAAAAGGCGCCAGCTGAAAGATGCATATCATTATGCTGTGAGAAGAAAATGGTGGGCGCAGTGTAAAAGCGTGCCCGGACAACCCAATATTCTTCCCATTGAGGTGTAAGGGTAAATACACACACATATTCATAGGCTTTACACAAATATAAACAATAGAAGTGAATTAAAACAAAGTTTGAAGAAAACCGCATCTACTTTGCTAGTTCACTTCAAATTTGTTAAAATTATTACTACCACCAAAGGCTAATATAATTTTTCACATGCAAAATTATTGTTTTTTAAAAGATATCCGTCAAATAAATTTTAACTACGAAACAGAAGTAAACTGAGATACTAGGGTATGAACATCCAAGTACATCCCAACGAGAGTAAACCATGGTAGCAGGCCGTATACAGTAAAACTTCAGCTCGACAAATGAAATTTCAAGCCACAAACAAACGGAGTTCACTCCATCAAACACAATTATCACACTGAATCACTTCGCTAACGTGTTAAGCTCATAGTATCCTTTTCTCAAGAAAAAATCTTCAGCTGCCGAGTAATAATTACATAAAATCGAAATTAATGTCAAACCGGGAAACGAACACTCAGATAGAAGAAAAAATACACAGACAAGAGGAAATCAAAGGAAAAGAAAGGAGAAGATTGTACCGCCATGGGCAAATAGTTAGCTGAAATCGGCTGCGAGCTCAGGTAGAGTTCGGTACGGTGTTGTGTTGCTGCGTCGAGAATCGGAATTCAAATGACAGCAAAAAAGCGAGAGAGAAAGAGAGGAGAAATGTATAGATGGAGAATGGGGCAATGGTCCAGGGCTCCAGGTGTGCCACGTGAAACCGGGCCCCACATATTTTTCTCGTCTGTTTACAAGTGTTTGCAATTTTTGAGTTTATTCCTATAAAAAAAGAGTTATTCGTATTCGTATATAACAACTTATTTTAAAAAGATATGCATAAGTTGTTCCATTAAAAGATTGTGTCGGACCAATAAAATCAGACATCATATTATTAAAAATAAATAAAATCAAACCACAATTATTAATTGATTTGGTTCAACTATATTAATCAATGAACATGGAATAAAAATTAAAATCAATCAACATTAAAACAATTAAACATATTAATTCATAGCAACTATTTGTTTTCACTTTATTATAAGTAGTATGAAAAATAAAATTTATAATTACATATATACTATTAAGAAGCGATAGTGATAAAATGTAAGCAATAAGAATTTACCGCAGAGAATAGCCAGTGCAAACACGATAAGTCAATAAACTCAATCGAAAAAAATCTATTTGAATTTAATTATTTTCTACTAAACTTCTAATATGACAAAATCCCCTAAAAATAAGGCTAAAGATAAAAATCAAAAGATTCCTTATGTGTGGCACTGTATTTGTTGCACCAGTAAAATGCTAGTTGTTATAAAAATAAAATCAAACCGCAATTGTT
>AYJT01002520.1:0-17501 GCA_001278415.1 Ocimum tenuiflorum | reverse complement strand
AAAAAAAAGACTTTGGCAAAAATTTTAACTCGAGTTTAAAATAGAACCAATAAAATTGTTAAGAAAATTATCTGGGCTATAAAACTAACTACAAAATGGGAAAAATATGGACACGAAATCTGGTTCCTCCTTCATCTCCGTTTTCTCCACCTGAGAAGATGCAAAAGTCTTGTTTTCATTCGACAGAAGTCATAAACACATAATTTTAGTGGTGATACTGGTATCCCGTTACATCTCTGTACTACACTGCATGTTATATATTTAATATTTATTTTTTTCAATTTTATATGTTTATATTTTAATTAAATTATAATTACGGATATTTAGTGATTTTATTAAATACAACTACAGCGCTGTTTGTTATTAGAATTTTAAATGTAAACCATGATAGAAACCAACGAGATTAACTTTCCAAATTAAACTAGGATATTATGATTTTCAGAATTCTGTAATTTTTTTCAGATTATTTTGAGCAATTTTTTTCTAATTCGAGTTCAAGCTAATTTCTTTATTGAATTTTTGCGTGTTAATTCACATACTTGTACATTGATAGAGGAGCTCAACCGGGCCAATTTAAAAGTGAAAACGTTGTAAAGTTTGAATCGAAAATCTGATTTAATTTTGTCGAAATAATTAATGGATTAAATAAATCATTAACCTTGAACATAAGGGAAAATGGGACTCCCACTTTCTGACGTGTGTTGTTGTAACATGCAAGCTATACTTATTTATGTTGTTTTTATTTTTGTCGTATATAGAGGGGAAGTTGGTGTATTTTTTTGAGAGAGAAAGGTATATTTATCCCTTATTTTTAAAGGAAAAAAATGTCCCAATTCATTCATTTCGTATCTCAACACGTGAAAAATATTAATTATGATATTACAATAATTGATGTTAGGTAATATACTTAATTACACACTCGTTTTCACACGGATCCGCTCATTAATCAAGCATGATAATGTATCGCCCACATTTTACCAAATTGAGTTGAGGCCCCGGACACTTTTCATTAATAGCAAAGAAATCGTAGTATCATAGATAGTCATATATGGAAAAGTTGATAAAGAAACGTAATATATGTCCCTTTGAGGACGCCCTAGTATTGGAGATTCATGTGTAGGGACCCTCCAAATATGAGAAGTCTTGTGTTCGAATCCCCACTTTCTCATCTCCAATTAAAAAAAACGTAATATCATAGATAGTCATTAATGGAAAAGTTTATAGATTGATCTGGAAGGTAATAGTTAAGTTGTTAAAGATCAACATCATAAACTCACGGTTTGATCCGAAGACTGAAGAGTTACATCATTTTAGATATTTTAGGGTTTAGACAACGGAAAAATAATAGTTGAAACACACGTGAATATGCGGATTCTAAACTCTTAGGTTCTCAAAATATCCACTTGTTGAATGTCTCCCAACTCCACTTGCTTGTAATCTGCACATTTAGAAATACATATAGGGACTGAGTATAAAAATGTTAAATGAACATGTTATTGAAAATATATATTTATATAAGAATAGTTACAATTTCATAATTAAAAAACGCTTGCAAGGCTGTGTACAAAAGCACTTGATATATATTATCTAAAATAAATATTTATATAAAAATGGGTGGCATAATTACCACGGTGTCCCACAAGATTTTTCATAAATCCAATCGTCTTCTACAAAATATTTTCATTTTAACATAAGCTCTAATCATCATTTATCAACAAGGGTCTTTACCCACTCTCCATATGCTAACCAAGTTTATTTTAGTGAAGGTGCACCCACAAGTTAGGATCTCTCCTTATTTTATCGGGATCAATACTACATAAATATTAATTTTTATATCTCAACCTTTAGAGTTAAGACCTGAGTCGTTATATTAATAATACCATCTTTTTTACAAGGAAAAGTTAGTCTCTCCCTAACCACTGACTCGTTCTCCAGTGTAGTCTCTCCCCAACCACTGACTCGTTCTCCAGTGTGGTCTAGATGAATCGATAGTAATATCACATAAATCACATTTGGTGTTGACATTCAACTTGCAAATCAAGCATTTGAAGATTTTGTAAAAGAAATCATGTTCTACGTCTTTAGTATATAAGAAAGGCCACCTTGATCACAGTAATGTGGTCTTTACTCTCAAAATTCTTGTTGAGCTCTGATTCCTCCGTTTAGGCCTTCTTGATTACCTTCACAAATACACGAGTGAGGATTGCAATCATCTTATCACGAAAGGTAAGGGCATAGGAAGGGAGGTAGTTATAGCAAAGATAGAAGTGTTTGTCACGAAGAATTTGATTATCATATTAGCTCAGTGTACTTGTCACGGAATTGGATGGTGTAGGATCAAAGAGAAAAGCATGGGAATTCAAGCCATCTGGTTGAATGGATTGTGGCATTTGGCTGAATGGGTTCAAGATATTTGATCAAATGGATAGATGTCATTGGGATAATGGTTTGAACGTTATCAAGCCATTTGGATGAATTGAGAGCCATATTAGATTCAACTTCCGAGTGACAAATTAGGTTAGACTTTGTCAATACAATATAGCCTCAAGGTCGTGCATGCAAAAGGGTGTCGGGCTATTAGGTCGAATAAGGGTATTCGACCAAATGAAACATTTCAAAATTCATGTGTTTCTTCCAAGTGAGGCATATAGTCGAATGGGGCAAGGGTTTCGGCCTAATATGGTGATTCCAAGGTTTCATGTGTTATGAGCAAGTCATTCGGTCAAATAGGCTCGACTGATTTGAAGATTCTTGCGATGGCAATAGCAAAGACTTGCCCAAAACAGCAATCGTGTTTCTAGGTTCAAGGATTCATAGTCATTAACTTAATGAAATTTCCATATATTTAACAACAAGACTAACATGGCTTCAAGAATGTAACATGAATGCTTTAATCCCATGCTCATTTCAACATATGTCTCAAAAAGTATTGAAAAATCATACATGCTTCAAGTTTGAAGGATGGATCTTGTAAAATCACCTCAAAGAAATCAAGAACATGAAGTGTGGTTGAATACTTCGATGATTCTTCACGAGTCAGCAAACCTCTTCTTCTTGGCTTTTGGATAACGAAGTCAAAATGAATTAACCCTAAATTTATTAACCTTTTTCCCTTCTAAAATGGGAATCTCCAATTTCTATACAAGTGATTGAATATTATTTATTTTGATTTTATTTAGTACTATATGATATTTCTTTTACTATTTTATATGGTATCATTATTGTGTGCAATATAGGTAAAGTGCTTGAAGTAGATTCTGAACTGTTAATAATATTTATTGGACCTTCCAACTCTTTTCAGTTGGAGTAGCCCACATAGAGTTCTGTTCTCAAAGCCCAATACATCAGCCTCATCTCCACGATTGAACTTAATTTTAATATTAAATAAATTCACGCGGATGTCCCCACATAACCTCGAACTTCTGACATTTAAGATCATAAAAAATGTGTTTACCACTCCACAATTGCATTATTCAACTAAATGTGCGTGTTAATTTATATCATTTATCTATTTTTGTAAAATAATTCATTATTTATAAAATTTTAGTTGAATAATAATCCTCCTTCAATGCGTTGAATGATGCAGAAAGTTGAAGAAGAGAGAAGGAGAAAGAATGCAGAGACGGAGGGAGTCGTTTATTTCTTGAATCAATATTTCTATATATTTTGTAATCTCTACAATATATAGAATATAAATTCTATTAAATTATTACCTTAAAAATGTCCACAATATAAAATATTTATAAGATATTTTTTTTCATTTTCCTCATCAAAATAAAATAAAAGGAAAGAAAATCGGTGAAAAAAATGCTCCCTAAAATTGAAATTAGAAAATGAGTTGGCTTAAACGATATATTATTTTATCTTCAACCAACATATTATTATTTCATGAAAGAGAATTCGATTGGGGATGGCGGAGTAGAGATTCGAACCCTTAACTTTTTCTTTGAATGATCTTTATACATGGATCTCCACCACTGGGACGTTCTCGAAGGGACATGGGGGTTGCAAATTTGAACTATGAATTATGTGAAATTTTTAATGAGATGATAACTTTGACAACGAAGTCGTTCAAGCTTTATCTTTTATTTTATTTTATTGAATTCCAAACCAAATTTGGAGCAGTCAATTTTATTAAACTCTGCCACCATTTCGATCAAGGGGTTCGCAATATTTAATGTTAATATGGAGAAACATATTGCTGATTGTTCTTTTTCATCAGTTTTTAGAGCCAGTGATAATTATCTCGACGAATTGGTGTTGAGGCCTGCATATGTTCGTAGGTCTTTTTATTTGGAAAAGTCTTTTAAAGATAATTTTTTTCGTAGATTTGAAACTTTACATTATATTTCAGTATGTGGTATTTTGAACAAGATTATATTGTTGTCGCCTGAATAATAGGGGTCATATATCTTGTTATCAATGTCAATGATCATGATGATCCTTCAAATTATATATGCTCAAATTATTTTCTTCTTCTCTGCCTCATATTTTGTTACATTTTATATTGCATTATCAAATTTGTTAATTTTTATCTAATATTTTTCTTAAATTTCAATTCCATGTGCTTTATATGAATAATTAGAAATATTAAGTGAGGTCGATAGTATTGAAAATGGTTTATAATATTTTATATTATTTAAATACAAAATAACTAATCAAAAAATAAAAATTAAATGCTTATTGGGTAGGATGCATCCTACTTAATACTTGTATACATCAGTATAAATATAAGATGGATGCAGTGGTAAGCACCTTTTCTATGATCTTAAATGTCATGAGTTCGAGTATTTGTGGGAACATCCGCGTTAGTTTATTTAATATCGTAGTTTAGTTAAAAAAAAAAAACTTAAGAAAAACATTAAATTAAAATAGAAAAACTCAACAATGTAATAAATGATGTAGTACCGTAACATAACATAGTGGAGGATCTTGTTTGATTTACTCTGGATCCCCTCCGACTAATTGTGTTACACTATATGAATTCTTGACATATGTATTAATCATGAGTAATAAATTAAGATAAAATATTTCCTTATTATGCACGTGATTGATTCCTATTGATTCGTACACATGTCAATAATTCAAATAGTGTAACACAATTTGCAACACAATTATGTCACACGAGATCCGGACCGTGTTTATATATATCTATATATAGAGAGAGACGCATGTTGGGCTGCACCCACTGTACACGCCATAATTTTAGGTGTAAAAAAGGCATTTAAGGAGAAAAAAAATGCAAGTGGGAATAAAAAGGTTAATAATGTGCATAAAGGGGCTACTTAATTACAATATACTCAACTTTAAATAAGCACCAATCTTTAGTTTTCTGCAGTAGGGTATTAATGGTGGCCCAAATAAAAAAAAAAAAAGGTTACATAATTTGGCTGCACTAACAAACAGCAAAACCACTCATGCTGTTGCCCACTCTAAACCCTAGACAACCTGAACTAATAAGCAAATCTCACATAAATCCACATGGATCAAAAATAAAGTTCAGGCCTAATTTCCATTCTTTCTTCCTTTCTTCAAAAGCTTGAACATTTGATTGATCCCATGTTGATGTCAATCTCAATCAAATTATCCTCCTCATTCATCTCATAAATCTCTGACCAGAAATCCTTGTCAAACATGGATTCTTGATCACAGAAATTTTGAAGTTTGCAGCACTTGACATTCCACCTCGGATCTTGCTCTGGAGAGACAAACTGTCCACTTGGAATGGCTATCTCTATCAAGCTCTCTTCGTCTGATATCGATCCGTCCGAGCATTCCACTCTTTGTCTCACATTATAAGGCCACTCCAAATCAGAAGAGTGATCTTCACTTGAAGTGCTGGAAAATTGATCCATGCTTTCACTCTCTGAGTACAAATCTTGTGACCCCATCAAAATCTCTTCTCCCTTTGCGGCCGTATCCTTATCGTTTTGATCTGATCGAACTGCTTCTACTGAATCATAACAAGAGCAGTTTGAACAGCTGATGATGGTATTTTCTTGAATTTCTTGGGGTGTTTGCTCATTTTCTGATGAAGGGGCTTCTTCTTTTAGAAGGGAATTCACGGGCATGATCGGTTTTCTTTTGGGGAAGGTGAGGAGAAAGATTGTTGAGAGGAAGATGAAGGTTATGGGAAAAAAGAGAGCTCCGTGACCTGATGAAAGTCTTGCAAAAACTGCAAATATTGGAAGAAGAGCTAACCAGGTTCTTAAGCCCTGGGAAAAATACAGACAACATGCCATCTTTTGGAAAAAAGGATGTGAAAAGGGACTGGCAATTCCTTTTTGAGGAGGCACAAACTAAAGGATAAGTGAAATGATGGTAATTTAAAAACAGTGTACTATGAAAAAGAGGACTACAGAAAGTAGGAGAAAAATAATGAAAAAAAATTGTCACAATGAGCCAAGAATAGAATGAAAAATGCACCAGAAAAGAAATCTCATACCAGAAAATTATGAACCATTCTTGCTGAGGCTCCAAGAGAGAGAGAGAGAGAGGAAGAATTTATGAAGGGGGGCAAGAAAAATATGAAGGAACAGGTGTAGATGAACTGGTTTCTTGGTTTTGACAAAAAAAAAAGGGGAAAGTGTTGAGGTTTTTAGTTTCTACAGCATTGGGTTTTTTATAAACTAATGTATGACTGAAATATACTGGTAAAAATTGAAGGGCTGTTTCCAGGCTTCAAAGAGACACCATTTTCTAAGAGCTTTTTCCACTGTTTCTGTAATTAAAAACAAGGGTTTTTGTGTTTTCCCAACACTAATCAGTGGTCCTCCTCTGCAACTGATTCTCTTAAAAACATCAAAAAACCATGGAAATGAGAGATGCCATGTGCCAATCTCTGAGATCACCAGTCAAATTCACATGCCATTTTCCTCCAAATCTCATCAACCAAAAACATATAAAAAATATAAAAAGAGAAAGCTCACAATCCCTTCCTTTTGTCCTATGTGATCGTTCCTAAAAATCCAACCAAGACAGAAAAATATTCACCTGAACGAGTTTTCAAGTGAATCGAGTTTAAGGAATGCGATGCATCTGTTGTTGCTCTAATAAGCAGCATCACATATATGATCCAATATAAGAGTCTGAAATTTGTTGGTCAAAGGTATTCAGCCAATTTTAAGGATATATGTTGAGAGTCAATATTGCAAGAATCACACACTAATTGAATGATTCTAGAACAAGAGTAAAAGTAATAGCACTTGAACACAAATTTGTTGGACATGGGTGATTGTTATCAGTCAACTCTCTTCATCTCCTACATGGCTGATTTCATTATATTACTACTAATAGCCTATGACCTCTTATTTGTTTAGCTTTTAAGAAACACTATTATATCTTATCTACAAATATAGGGACTAGATGCAGATAAAGGATAAAGGGAGAAGCTTGGACAGTGCACAAGAATGGTCCCAACTCAACAACTGGCCTATAAAATTTTAACCTTTTACATGCCTTAAAAATGCTATTTACATTTTGAATACAACGAGGGAAGAGCATTTTTCACACGCTTTAAAGCTGAATAAAGCACGATAGAATAATAAGAAATACTAAACGATGGAATCAACAGATGAAACAAAAAATAATCAAGAAAAAGATTGGAATACTCTGGGTTTAGGTACATTCCGAAAAATGAAGAAGACAAAAAGTATGAAATCAAGTGTGTAATACAAGATTGGGTGTGAGCAAGATCATCTAACAGGAACCTTAATCCAACCATTGGCAAAAGCAATGGCTAAAATAACAAAAGGAGTCGACATACCAAATATGATTATATAAGGGAGTGGTGTTTTCATGGGATTCTCTCCTTCCCTCTCACCTGCTGTCTGCCAATACCTACATTACAATGATTAAAAATCATAAATTATACATGGTTTTTGCAAACTCCCGCGTTTAATCTTGTGAGGTGTGAAGAAACCACATGAAATGTCTAAGTTGGTGAAGTGGGTTTTTATAAAAATGGAATCTTGGTAGATGAAATGGAAATTACTGTTCTGGTTCTTGTTCCTTGGTGATGAACTTCTTCTTTCCTCCTTTCTTGGCCTCACCATCTCCTCCACCACCTAAGAAATCAGGCATAATATGAGTACAACTAACAGACAGTGATAGCAAGTGGAGTTCTTGATTAGAAGCAACCTAAATTCGCAGAAACTCTGAAACTATGGCTTCTCTTTCTGTGAAGGGCTAGATTGTGGGGTGGGAATGGAGGAGGAGAAAATGGCTTATTTGTTGGTAGCTTAAACCTGCCAGCTGATAGTATCCCCACTTCTGCCGCCATATTTACTTAACACGACCTTTTCGCTACTATCAATCGAGTTCTTGTTCGGTTTATATATGGATGAAATTTGTCTGACAGAGAAAAAAGAGATCTTTAGTTAGAGTCTGCAATTCTACATACAAATCTTATCTGAATTCTTGTGGTTGACCCTCTCTCCACCTGGATCAAAAGGACCCAATTTTCGCTGGTGTAACCAAATCAAATACTATTTTTTTAGTTTGAAATTTTCAAATTGATTTTTTTTTCAGTTGCAAATTGATTTTTTTAACACAATTAAACTCGGATAAGATTTTTAATGGGTACTGGTGAATGGTACGCTTATTCGTATGTATAAAGCGAGTTTGTATATTTAAATAAAAAAATATGTATAGTATATGGTAGAAATGGTGTTTTCTGTAGTAAGAATAACTCCAATAGAAACTATAAGAGTACATAATGTGTTCTCAATTTACATATTTGAGAAAATACGAAACAAATATGTTCTAAGAATAAGACATTATGGGTACGAGTTTAATAGTAGATGGAACCCGTCATATTAAAAAAAGTGTGTGATTAACTATGTTAATTACAAAAAGAGAGAGAGAATAAGTTTGAGTCATATTTATATATGCTTACTGGTATATATTGTCGACTTCAAATTTAGCTTGTAAGCTAATGAATTTCATTAAACGAGCTCTCGCAAACTCCTCTATCAAGTCGAAATCGAAGTAAATTACTTTATTTGCATTCCCCGATCATTTTACGGAGAAAAATAATTTATGCTTGTACGTATTCTCGAAGTCATGTGGCTGTTTGTAAATGACTATATTCATTCAATTTCTCAAGCCCAATGGAGATGCTAACTATCCCTAAGGATATGCGATTTCTAAAAGTCTTTGAGATGTTTTTAGATAGGATAGTTTTCAACGATGAGATTTGTTTTATTTTAAAGGTTTTTTAAATTGTGTGGGCCATGAAAGTAAAATTGTCCAACTTTTTTATTTGTATATAGATTTTTTCTTTTGAATTGGATGAGAGGGTGGGGATCGAACCATAAATGTTTATGATTATTATTATTTTTTTTTTGTACAAATAAGAGGCAAAGCGTAAAACTAAACTAAAATTGAACAAGGTCCTGATTCTTCTGAAACATCACAGTGCAGCTAGGAGAGGAAGTTCGGAGGAGGCTCATCCAAACACTAAAATCCACAAAGTATCTTCGCTCCTATTGAGGCCAAACAATCAGTAGCAAGATTGACTTCTCCATATAACGTGCCTCAACATTCCAATCTCTTCGCAAAAGTTCCTTAATACCTTCGACAAGACCTTCATTAATATGACCTACCTCACTATTTCCCGCCACCATACTCATGACACTGTGGTTATCTATCTCGACATAGATGCCACGATGTCTAGTTTTTTCCCATGTTGGCTGAAACACATGTAGCATTCCCCATAATTTAGCTTCCACAATGGTACAAAAACCAATGTTAGTAGTGAAACCTTCCATCCATCCACCTGTGCTATTCCGGATCACACCTCCCGCACTTCCCATTTCGGTATCCCTGCTGAAACTACCATCCATATTAATAAACTTGACCCTACTTAAGACCTTGTAGGTTTGAGCCCGACTTATTTAGTGGAATAGGGCTTTATATAATCTCAAAACCTGATTTATTTAGTTAAGTAATCCGTGCTTTCAATTTGAAATGGCTATTTCAGCGTATGTAACATTTCAATATGTATATATAAATTATAAATATTTTATTAAAATTTAAGTACTAGATATATTAAATAATTTAAACAGTTGGATCGATTAGGCAATTCAAAATCTATACGGCTATACCAGGTCTATTTACTAAATAAACTTACGAAAAAACTCAAACTCGATCTCTTATAACAAATTTGGCCAATCAAGACCTAAGATAGACGGATTTGACACTGGGCTTTTCCCAAATGGATTTGTGAAATCCAAATTAATCTTGCCATAAGAATAAAATGTAATAGCCGACTGAAATCACTTTTAATCATTTGAGAGTGGGGCTTTTTGTTACCTCTAGGCCCTAGGGGCTACGATCTAATAGAGGGAATTCTAATATTTCTTTTTTCTATTTTATATAACTGACAACCACTATTCAGTCTTCTAACAGAAAGAAATAAAAAATAAAAAATACTGTTCAGAATTGAGATATATACTGTAGAGTAACAAAAGGTTCGAATTTAACGAAAGGGTAGAAGGTAGAAAAGGAGAAAATTTTAACTCTCGTATTACAACTTTCCTCTCAAAAGAAAATAAAAAGAACACACTGTCTTTTCTTGTTTATCATACATAACTTTTAAATTGGACGCCAAATTATTTTTAGATTTGGACACTGTTTGATTAAAAACCCTAAATTGAAAATTATATTATAATCGAGATATCAAATTTTCACTTATTTTTTGTCAAATCCTGAAACTTTGTAATATTCGTATAGTTAAGTTATAAGTTCACTCAAGAGCACAGCCATACTGATAACATAAAAGTTTGAGAATTAATTTCAAATTTGTAATACAATTACAAAGTCAAAATTTGGACAAACACGTGCATGTGATGGTCTCACTTCGAATGTCTCCAATGAATTTTAGGATTTGCTTCAATTTTCAAGAAAAAGAGAAATTACGACATGGAAAACGTTTTACATGAGATATCAAAAAAATTTATTGAACTAACAGAAATAATTATAATTTTCTCTAAAAAAAAACAGAAATAATAATAATAATCGCACGTGGGTGAGAAAGATAAAATGTAAGGTTGTAAAAAGGAATTAAAAATAGAATAGGGGCAAAATCGGAAAACTAAATTTCACGAGCAGAGCGAATTTTAATGGATTAGTTTTGCCGCTTTAACTGTGAGTGTCGGATCCGACACAACCGCTCGGGCGGGGGATTATGGGTACAATTGATTTCCAAGTAAATTGGAACCCTAAAACCCCATAGTTTGCTGCAATCCTCGCTTTGCTGCCGGATTCCTTCAAATGGGACGTTCACGCGCCGCCTCTCAGGCCGCCGCGGATGATCCCGGACAAAGGTTCGATTTTATTACTTCAATGCATCTCACGGCTTCTCAGTTTCAATTTTATGTTTCTAACTTGCTCCCCAATTTATTGCGTGTCTATTTTCTGAGTTGATGTTGGAAATGTTTGATTATTTGAGCTAGTTAGGGCTGCATATGGATTGAGCTACTAGAATTTGGCCTTTCAGTGCAGAATGGTTTTGACCTTGCCAATAGGTGTTTGCCTCGATGCACTAACTGTAACATGATTGTGCTATTTGAGCTCATATTGTAGAAGGTTGAGGAAAATTAGGCACGGAGTAACTCGATAGCGTAAACAGTATCCTAGTTTATAGAGATAATGACCTCTGGGTTTGAACGGTTTGATTCTGAGATTGGAACCTAGGTAACTGTAGCACCTGGGTGTAAGCTCATGGAAAATTTCATATAACGTGATTAGAAGTCCTCTTTCAAGAAAATCACACAAACGTAATTTTACTGTTACTCAGAGAACTTTTACATTGGATTTTCAGTCGGTCAAAGAGAAAACGCACAGCTCAAAATGTGGAGAATGCAGAGATTTGCCCTTCTGGTATGAATGTGTTATGTGTACCAATTTCTTATTCCTCTGGAAGATGTTTTGTCATGTGCTTATGCCTATTTAACTTTTGCATGAAAAGTTCCAGGGATAACAGATGGAAAGAAGGCTTTATACCACTGTAACTACTGCAACAAAGATATTTCAGGAAAGATTCGAATCAAGTGTGCGATATGTTCCGACTTTGACCTCTGTGTGGAATGCTTTTCTGTTGGTGCTGAGGTCCATCCCCACAAATGCAATCATCCTTACAAAGTTATGGTAAGTTGAGTTTGATCACCTGTTTATTCCCTTTTGTTGCTATACGTCATAGGGTCTCAGTGATAGCTTTCATCAGAATGAATATTTTTACTTGGTATTGGTGTTCATGGTGCATATGTAACATAGAGGTTCCTTGGGGGACATCTGATAAAATTGTGTAATGTTCTTGCTATTTGAGTATCTTTTCATTGTTAATTCTGTTGAAAGAAAAAAGAGAATTTGGGGAAGAAGATGCTGAGAGAGATAATTTTGAGAGAAAAATATTGAGAGGAGAAAATTTTGATTTCCTTATCCATTCATTCCCCTCAGCCCACTATCATGTTAATACTCAATCGGCAGAATTTTATGCTCTCATGGGGTTAATCTCTTTGTGAAACTTCCTTATATTTTGTATTTCAACAGGATGACCTGGCATTTCGCCTTATATGTCTTGATTGGAATGCTGACGAGGAGATATTGCTACTGGAGGTAGTAGTCTCTTCTGTTTTTGGGATTCACTTCTGGTTTTCAATTCCTACACTGGAGCATCTTCCAAAATAACGTTCCAGACTTTCTTTTCTGTTTTAAATAATTCCTCAAAATGTTTGATCCTTGGCAGCATTATTATCACGGATTACTGTAATTAACTTGTTTCACAGGGTATTGAAATGTATGGACTAGCGAACTGGAATGAAGTGGCAGAACATGTTGGAACCAAGAGTAGATCACAATGCATTGAGCATTATGACAGGGTATACATGAACTCCCCATGCTTCCCTCTTCCGGTATGTTATGTTGTTCTTTATGCTTGTTTTTCATCTATAGGCTTCAATATGAAAGTATAAATTTAAGTATCCTGTCATGCTGGTTTCAATAGGACATGTCGCATGTGATGGGGAAGAATAAAGAGGAACTTCTTGCTCTGGCCAAAGAAAATAGTGAAACTAAGAAAGGTATTAGTCTTGGTATATTTCTCATGTTTCCTTAATTTGGTGGTTTTTTAATGCCTTCGCTAGTTGGAATATTAAGCTTTCACCTTATTGGTCAATTATTTAATTGCTTTTATTCCTGGTTTTTACTGAGGATGATACATATTTCCTGGTGCTTAATATTGAAACCTAATTACCTCAGGAGCCATTACTTCTGGGGATGTTGATGTGAAAGAAGAATCACCTTTTGCTGCAAGAATCAAGTATAGCTGGGGAACTTCCTGTTTGTTTTATCTAATTTGATGTCCTTGGCAATTGTTATGATTCTACTTTTTTTTTTTGGTGTGGTCAGAATGGATGATCAAAAGAAAGAAGGTCAAACAGGGCGTTCCACCTCAAGCATCTCTTCTGGTACACTATCTCATTCTTATAGAACGTCAAAGTATCTTTATGTTATTCCTTGGTACTGAATGTCATAAGTTTCTCAATCTGATCTGCTCTCTATTTCAGAGGCTGGCACTATTGCAAGTTCTACATGTGGTAAAATGCCAATAGGGGCTAGTAAGAGGACATCCGAGAAAGCCCCAAGCACTGATGGTCTCAATGCCCCTAAAGTGGAAGGTGTGCATTCTCATGAGTAGTTTCTCCAAAGCATCCATTCAGTTCTCACTTTCATTGGTGCTATCTAATTTGTTGTGATTTACATAATCTACATTTTCGACATTGCTGCTTTAGTGTGTGAATTGTGAATGATGTCTAATTGATACAATGTCTCACACCTGCCTGCATTTGGGGGTTCTGGTTTCTAATCCAGATGGTTGTTCAATTGAGGAACAACAATGTTGAACTGGATCTTTGTAGTTTTTGGTTGCAAATTGATCATTATTTTCTGCTAATAGCAGAAAGGTAAGTAGTTATGTATTATGCTTTTTTCTCTGTTAGTGCATCTACTGGCACATACAAATGCATTTGGTTTTCTATCATGCTACACTTCTCATAGTTTGGTCATCATTTTGTATGCTGAGGATCTATTTAAGTCGCATTTAATTTCGGACGAAATTGTCTGTTTAATTTAGATTGCACGCGTTTGTGGTACATGGTATCACCACCTTCTGTTTTATTGATTTTCTTATTATTGACCCTCCGATTTTTTTATAATAATGGCATAAATCTGGATTTGGCACTATCGCTCTAAGATCGAGAACTCTTATACTCCAATAATTTTAGTAAAAGCTCTTTGAACTTGGCATTTGCTTCTCTACCATTTACAGCACCAGAATTGTTACATTGCTGATATGCATGAAAAATGCAAGGGAATAATAATTGTTAATTTGATTTTGATTTGATGATGGAATGATAACACTGATAAATTAGCTTTACATCTTCATGCTTCAATAACCAAGACATTGGAAATTAATTGTTTTATTAATATTAGAAAAGGATAGTTAATCCAACGGTCCAAGTTTATCAGCATTGTGTATGATTATTTATGGTTTAGGATTTATCCGAATATAATAGCGACTTGCATAGCCCTTAATTAGGAGATTTACTACCCAGAATAGAATAGAGGGTTTTTCTTGGTATAAATATGTGAATTGAGTTGATGAATAATAAATAGAAAATTCCCCATATGTCTTGGTTCCATTTATCATTCACACTGTACTAGAGCGCCTAATTTTTAGGTTTTCAAATTCTTCTATCCACCCGCATACTTGTTGGCTCAAGCGATATTGGATTTCGTTTCGTTAGATGTTTACTTTTTGTTTGAATTTCTGGTTGGTTTTGTCATTTGACATGGAAAATCTTTTGGGTTGTGGTTTATAATGGTCTGATTTTGATGCAAAAACTTTGATATGGAGGCCGTTGATGCTATGCATCTGATGATGAAAATCATGGAAAACAAACTTTTCCCCACAAATTGTTTGGATTGGCGTCAAACCATTGACATTTATTTATTGAGTTTGTCTATAGATGACATAAAAAAACTTCCACTTAGAGTCACAACTGTAGATGAATGAAACATAAAACATTGGAAGACTAGTGAATGCCTTTATATGATGATGTCATTATTGCCAATAAATTATCGTTATGCCATGACAAAATACCTGTTATATTCTCAGAGTTTCACTTGGACTGGAGCATTGGCGAGAAAAAACCTAGGACATCAGAGACTGAAGGTGTTTCAATGAAAGAATTAAGTGGATATAATTCTAAGAGGCAAGAATTTGAAATTGAATATGACAATGATGCGGAGCAATTGCTGACTGACATGGAGTTCAAGGAGACTGATACTGACGCTGAGCATGAACTGAAAATACGTGTCCTGCACATATATTCAAAACGGTAAATTTTAGCTTCTTATGTTCTTTCTCGTTTTGGTTTTTGTTCACTTTTTTAATTTGTTTTCTCGGGGAAAATGCCTTTTCTTTTGTTTTTGTTGGATTTTCTTGGCATTTTTAATGCACCAGTGAGATACTAATGACTTGATTTTTGAACCAAATATTGAAATAACCTCTGTAGACACACATTGAACATTACAAAAATCCAAGTTGATTAAATTTATTGACTCAGAAGTACAGAAAAATTTAAACCACAGACCATATTATTCATTAGCAAATAATTCTTCTTCCTGCCCAGAAACAAACATTTAATATTTTTGTGCATATAATTCACTCCTTTCAGGTATTAGACATGCTTCATAATTAAATTGATGCTGTTGCCTTGGTCAGCTTATTTTCTTGCTTCTCGTATATCTATCAATTTCACAGGCTTGATGAAAGGAAACGGAGGAAAGACTTCATTTTGGAAAGAAATTTACTATATCCTGATCCTTTTGAGAGGGACCTTACACTGGAAGAGAAGGAATTGTGCCATCGATACAGGGTATTCATGCGATTTCACTCTAAGGAGGAACATGGTGAGTTGCTAAGGAGTGTTGTTGAGGAACAGCGAATTTTGAAGAGAATACAAGATCTTCAGGTGTGTTGATATGTGATGTTGTTACCAGATTACACTGTAAGGCCATTATGCCTCTCAGGATTGTATACTTTAAGCTAATTGTATATTCTTAAAATAATATCCATAGTATGGATTGGTCTATTCAAGATATTAGGTTGAACCTTGAGGGTTGATTATGTGAAACTAACCTCCATTGATATATTTATCAGCATACGATAAACAAGTAGAATACTTAATTCCTGGCGTATATGTGTTATTTGTTGGTCGTCTCGAGAATTTAATTTCTGCTTTGGGTGTATAGTTTCTAAACCACTTCTTCCATTTTCTTGTATACAAGATAGTCTAACACTGCTTGTGCAGGAAGCTCGAGCTGCTGGTTGCCGCACAGCAAGTGAGGCCGAGAGATACATTGAGCAGAAAATGAAGAGAGAATTTGAGGAAAATGCCCGTCGAGTGAGGGACAGTTCCCAGGCTGGTCCTAGTGGGAAATACTTACAAAGAATCAATCATCAGAAAGATCAAGATACTAGCCCTAGGGGAGGTAACAAGAGCCCATCTGTTTTAGATCCTGTTGGAAAGGAGTCCTCATCAAACGGCAGGGGACTCACAAGTTCTGAAGTCTCTGATAAGTGGGATGTGACTGGATTCATAGGAGCTGATATACTTTCTGATGCTGTAAGATTAATTCTTTTAGCTGCGGCTTCTCATTTTCGTAATATATAATTATTTTCACTATATGACTATAAGCGTCCTACAATTGTTTTAATCTTTTGCCACCTAGCTGCTTTTATTTTTTTTTTTCTCTTCTTTTATTTGGTTCTGTTTTTATGTTCCTTCTCTATCTCTCCTTCTCTCTCAAACATGTGCACGCGCGCAGACACACGACCCAGTCCTCTTGTGTGCATGATTTATGCGTCTTTTGTGAATCTTGCCGAATCTCTAATCAACCATGCAACTGCAGGAGAAACAGCTATGTGGGGAGATCAGAATCTTACCAACACATTACCTCAACATGCTGCAGACCATGTCCATGGGGATTTTAAGTGGAAACTTAACTAAGAAAACCGATGCGCATGGCCTGTTCAACGTTGATCCAGGCAAGGTCGATAAGGTATATGAGATGCTTATAAGAAAGGGGATTGCTCAAACATAAGCAGTGTATGTCCATTTGTCTCAGAAGGCAGGCCTCCTTAATGTTTGCACAATTTAATATGCAGCAAACAGTTGTAATAGCAATTGTAGCTCCAGTTATAAGTTACTGGTCCTCTTCTATGACTATGAGTAAAAAGGCTGTTGTAGTTATCTATAGTCTATACATATAGTAGAAAATAGTGAATGCATTCTCATCCTAGTTGCCACCATATGGTCGAGTTAGCTAGTAAAATAAACTACTACTTGTTGATCTACATATTTATAGAAACACTATCCTTTTATCCTAGCTCTATATACTATATAGACATCAACACCTAGGATGGATTTCTGTAT
>AYJT01002489.1:0-29566 GCA_001278415.1 Ocimum tenuiflorum | reverse complement strand
AGAGAGTGAAGTGGGCAGTGGCTGAGGATTCTGAGAGAAGAGATACAGAACAAGAAAGGGTCGGCCTAGACCTCAGTGCCGATCACTCGGCCGACCACGTCGTAGCTCCTGATCAGGTGCCTGAGGTTCTTACGTCGATGCTCGAGGATCCCCAGGACCCGCTGCCCTCTGCCTAACCTTATAATTATTTTGCTTTTTGAAACTCTTGTTAATATGTAATTTTTTAACCGATACTCTGACTCTTTGTCCTCTTTTCTTCTATTATATGTTATGGATGGGTGTTGAATATTTTATATGTTTGAGTGCCTGTTTCACTTTACTGCTTTTACACTTTCAACTGATTATGCATGCTCACTGTGGTTTTAAGTTAGGAATGTACCATTTCGTTGATCGCACCAACTTTGTCTTGTCATGTACCGCAGCCATGCGAACCTCGATGTTCTTGAGTGCTTTCAAATTGCTATTTCTTTGAGAATCACCATCCCCTTATACAAAAATTTAAACAAAATAGACGAGTATTAAATTAGGAATATACGTAATCGAAGGAATAAGATTGTAAATTTATTAGTTGACTAAATACAAACTTAATAAACGTCAAAACTAGTAATTTTTCAGATGCTTTACATTCCATGAATAAGGAACTCAAACACCCTCTGAGGTCGAGAGAACATACGCACCACTACTGATGACTTGCTAGATGCGACACGGGCCTTCCCATATTGCCCCTAACTTGCGAGCATTTATTTCTTGAATGCTTGGGAAAACTCGACGTAGTACCTAATCTCCTTCCAAGAATGAACGGGCACGCACTGACTTGTTAAGATATCTAGAAACTTGCCTTTGTCGCATAGAAATCCACTATGTTGCTTTCTTTTGATGCTTGTCCAAGAGGTCGATATTTAGCATCATATGCTGCTCGTTCGATTTTGAATTTAATAACTCTACTCGAGGGCTCCTCTCCGAGACCTCGCATGGGGCGACTGCTTCCACTCCGTAGGCCAGTGCAAAAGGAGTTTCGCTAATAGCAGTCTGATAAGAAATACGATAGGCCCATAATACGGCTGGCAACTCTTCCACCCACTTGGACTTGTGCTTATCAGGCTTTTTCTTCAAAATTTCGATGACCGTCTTATTGGTAGATTCTGCTAGTCCATTTGCCTCCTGATATCTAGGAGTATAGAAGGTCAAATGAATACCCCAATCGTCATAAAAGTTTTGCACTTTCTGGCTGATGAACTGAGGACCGTTGTTGGTGTGGATTTCTTTGGCACTCCCAATCGGCAGAAAATATTTTTCCACAGAAAGTTGATGACCTCGGTATCCTTTATCCGAGACATAGCTTCTGCCTCTACACACTTGGTGAAATAATCCGTAACTAAGAGAATATACTCTTTCTACCCCGCTCCCTGGGATAACTTCCCTACGATGTCCATGGCCCAATGTGCTAAAGACCATGCGGGAAAACTCGGGAGTACTGGTTCGACTCGTCCACTACTCGACCCTTCGAATCTCTAACACTTGTCACAATTTCTCCAAAATTTTTTTGCGTCCTCTTTTAGTGTTGGCTAATAGAATTCCGTTGAACATGCTCGATGCATGAGACTTTGACTACTCGAGTGGTTGCCACAAGCCCCACTGTGCAAATCCTGAGAACATCGAGCCCTTGCATCCGACTGACGCATTTGAGCAATGGACCTTGGAAGAATCTTATGAATAATTTGTTGTCGATCATAACAAAATAACTTGCTTTTCTTTGGAGCTTAAGAGCTGACGCTAGTGCGCTATCGGACTCACCCTCTCTCGTGGCGGGACATTGCACCACTAACAATGGGTTAATCTTAGTTTCTTTAGTGATGGTGCCGGCTGCAAGGTTTGCGAGGGCATCTGCATGCGCGTTTTGCTCTCTGGGCACGTGCAATACGCTGGCATTTTTAAAATTTTGTAGTTCTTTCTTCAACAAGTCGAGGTACAATTGAAGTTTTGGGCTTCTCGCCTGGAATTCACACGAAAGCTGCTTAACCATGAGATATGAATCGCTCTGCACGAGCACACATGAAACTTTGAATTCCAGGGCAAGCCGCAACCCGAGTATCATGGCCTCATACTCTACTTCATTGTTTGTTCCCTCAAACGTGAATCAGAGGGATCTTACGATGACCTCTCCCTGGGAGACTTCAGGACCAGCCCAGCTCTGCTCCCCTCCTGATTGTTCGCACCGTCGACAAATAATTTCCACGATGCCTCTTCTGCGCTCGATACACTTAGCAATTCTCCCTTGCCCTCGAGGTGAAGGCTGATTGAGAAGTCTGCCACAAAATCAGCAAGGAACTGACACATGATTGTTGTGCGAGACTCGAACTCAAGTCCATATCCTCCCAACTCCACAGCCCATTTCATCATTCGTTCAGTCAAATCGGCTTGATGGCTTTGATTTGATTTGGATCAGCCTCGATACCGCTCCGCGTTACAGATATCCCATAAACATCCCAGATGTGATGTCGAAAATGCATTTTGTTGGGTTCAACTTCATATTACACTTGTTAAGTATTTCAAAGGCCTCCCAGAGGTGAGTGAGATGATCCTCCAGCTCCAGGGACTTCACCAACATGTCTTCAATCTACACCGCCATAGTTTTTCCGATTTGCTCAGCAAGCATTCTGTTCACTAGTCTCTTATACATCGACCCAACATTCTTTAACTCAAACGGCATGACCCAAGCATTCTGTTCACTAGTCTCTGATACATCGACCCAACATTCTTTAACCCAAACGACATGACCTGGTAGAGATAAATCTCTTTGTTGGTCATGAACACATTCTTTTCTTGATCTTCCTTATACATCATAATCTGATTGTAGCATGAGAAGGCATCCACAAATTACATCATACCGTGACCGGCTATCGCGTTGATTATCCTGTCTATATGCGACAGTGGGGAATGGATCCTTCGGACATATTTTGTTGAGATCTGTATAGTTAACGCATATTTTATTCTTACTATTCTTTTTCTTCACTACCACCAAATAGATAACCACTCTCGGTACTTGACCTCCCGAATAGCATGGATCTTGAGGAGTCTATCTACGTCCTCATGCACGGCCTGATTCTTCTTAGGGGTGAATCGACACTGTTTCTACTTAATTGGCTTGAAGGTTGGATTCACTTTGAGCTTGTGAGTTGTGATGCTGGGATCAATCCTGATCATATCCTCGTGAGACCAGGCTAAAGTCTTTCTTTCGACCGTGACAAAGTCGATGAGATGCCTTCACAGATCTGAGGCCAGATGCGCCCCGATGAACGTCTTCCAGGTTGGATCTTGTGTAACTATTGAGATTTCCTCCACATCCTCTTCCCTGACCATATATGGTGGATTAAGCTTGGATTCGAATCTAGACAGAGCCGGAATCGTTAGATCTAGAACTTCAGGAACGATATCAATCTCTTTGGCCATATATTTGAAACAGGCGATAGAGGCTCAGGGTTTACGAGAACGACTTCCAATTAGTTTTGCCACCTAGAGCCCCATGGTACACGTCAATTTGTTGAGCTTTGTTTTTTATCAGAATCGATTTGAGGCTCTAGGTTTGATTGTAATCGAACACCACGATGTCCAGGAAGGTTTATAGGCCCCTGGAACGAACTGTCTGATATTTCATATATATGAGAAAGACGAATTACAAAGAATTTCCAACGATCAACATCAGAAGAGTTACATAGAACATTCTATTTACTACGGGATGCAAATTAACTATAGGATGAAAGTAAATGTGATGTGAGTGTGCATTGTGTGACTGTAGTTGATTCATCGCCTATTTATATGACATGTATATAACGAATCTAAATAATCCCTAAGCTAATGAATAGATCGAAAATAAGCCGGGGCCAATCTGCAAAGCGCGGGAGATTCATTAGAGTCATGTTTTAGGTGCCATGCTGATTTAGCAAGGGAATCATTCTGGATCCTTCCTATACGTGAACAAAATGTGTGATTAGCATCATGTAGATTTTGTGAATGAGCTCGAGGATTTTGGGTCGACGAGCATCGAGGATTAAGACCTCTCGAGGGTTTTCACCCTTACAAGTATCGAGGATTTAGATTGCTCGATAATCCTCATCTTTGCCATACTCGTGCATCTCAGGTGCTTCCAGGGGTCGATAGCCACTACTCAAGGTCCTTCAGCCTTTGTATAATTTTGGCTGGCAGTATCGGGCGCTTTGGGAGGTCGTCGTTCCAGTTCGATGGTCTTGAGATTTTGACCCTTAATAGTGCTCGTTCGAGAGGATTTGAGATGCCAACACCTGGTCTATTACGTAAGCAAGATGTTCGTGGTGGCGGAGACCCGATACACAACCCTTAAAAAGTTAGTCCTAGCTTTGATTACGGCCTCGAGGAAGCTCAAATTGTATTTCAAATCACATCCGATAAAGGTGGTCACTTCCTTCCCTCTCTGTTCTCTATTATCTAAGCTAGACCTACCGGGAAGGATGATGCAGTGGCCTGTCCAACTTGGAGGCTTTGGCCTCGAGTTCAAAGCTCAAACTTCGATCAAATCACAAATCTTAATGGATTTTGCGGCAAACTTCACAACCAACTTGCACATCGAAGTGGAAAAAGAGATGTTGAACATATCCAGTGTCACAGAAGGTCTATGGACTTTGTCCGTGGATGGAGCCAGCAACAGCGTTGGAAGTGGGGAAGGCCTCATGCTCAAGACTCCCAGCGAGACAGTCATCGAAAGAGCCATCCATTTTTCCTTCGATGTAATGAACAACAAAGTGGAATATGAAGCCCTTATCTTCGAACTTCAGTTCGCGAAGCGAAAGAGTTCAGAGTTACCAAACTCATCATTTGAAGTGACTTGCAACTCATTGTAAAGCACCTCTCCGGGGCGTTCCAAGTCAAACAAGCAAAGCTTCAACTGTACTCGACTTGGTTCGAAAGGAAGTTGAAGACTTCTCTGAAGTCAAGATAACCCATGTTCAAAGAAAATCCAACTCTCATGCTGACGGGCCTGACAATCATGGTGGCAAGACTTCGAAAAAAGAGCATCGACTGGTGCCGATGCTAGTAATCCAGCGGCTAGCCACCAAGACCAATCAAGAGGTAGACATGGTAATGGAGGAAGCAGATGACTGGAGAAAGGAGATCTTAAATTTTCTTGAGAAGGGGAACCTACCAACAGAAAAGAATGAGGCCTTGCAACTACAAAGGAAAGCCCCTCAATTTTCAATCATCGTGGAGGGCTTGTAAAAGTGGTCTTTCCAAGGCCCCCTTCTCAAATGTGTCAGTTAGGTGAAAGGCCTCGAAGTCCTCAACGACTTAAACGAGAGAAGTTGTGGAAATCACTCTGGAGCTCCACGCCTCACGCATTACGCCCATTCAGCGGGATTCTACTGGCCCACAATGAAGTCGGACTCAAAATAACATCTTGAGGGTGTGGGCAATGTCAGAGGTTCGATGGCATGTCATGTTTGGGAGGCGAATCATTGCATTCAAGCATCCTTGCCTGACCCTTTATGCGCTGGGGAATTGATATAATGGGAAAACTGACTCGAAGAGCGGGGCAGAAGGAATACATCCTGATGGCGACCGACTACTTCAATAGATGGGTCGAAGCTAAAGCCTTGGCCCAAATACGAGACACCGACGTCATAGGCTTTCTGTAGAAGCATGTGCTATGTAGATTTGGGGTCACATACAAGATTCATACTGACGATGGACCATAATTCATCAGTAAAAAGTTTCAGGATTTCTGCGATGAGCACTACATTAAACTCACATAGTCGACTTCAAGATAACCGAGGCCAACGAAATGGCTCGGGCTCGTGGGAATGTTGAAGAAATGGCTCAGGGCTCATAAATCTAAATGGGTCAAAGAACTTCCTGCAATACTGTGGGTGTACCGGACAATGGCTCAAACTGCCATTGGAAAAACCCTATTTGCGTTGGCATATGGTTACGAGGCCATTGCACCCTATGAACTCCTCGAGGGCTTACCTCGAGTAGACATGAGCAATCTAGAGCTTAACATTCAATGGATGATACTCAACCTCAACCTACTGGACGAACGTCGTAAGAGAGCAGTCGTTAGCATAATTGCTCCATAACGACAAGTGGCGTGGTATTGTAACAAGTCCCTCAGGACTCAAACCCTGCAAAAGGGCGATTGAGTGTTGTGTAGAGTCTTCCCCAGCATGCAAGAAGGCAACTTTGGAAAGATCGGTCCAATTTGGGAAGGACCTTACAAGGTCTCGAGGACAGTTGGAAAATGAGCCTACTCACTCGAGACCCCCCAAAATTACACCGGTTCCATACTCTTGGAATATAAAGTACCTTAAAAAATTTAAATTTTCATCACAACATTTGTACAGCAAGGATTTTTTGATATAACATTCCTTCGATTAAAGTTTTTCCTGTTTATCGTATTTCCACTGAGGAGATACGACAAGCACATGCAGCAGAAATTGAAGCATAAGCCCCTAAAAGAAAAAAAAAAAGCAACTGAAAGGCAGCGCTGATAGTGTGGCAACGTTCCATTGAGATGGAACACAGAGAGGTAATGCAAAACCTTCGAAATTTGACCTCCCGCATGGCAGAGCTGCATGTGAACTCAATGCTCTGATATGGAAGATGGACCCAACAGCACACATCGCCCCCACCAGATGGCTGCTTACCTCTCCATGACTAATAACATTCTGAGGATGGGTCTCACCCTTTAGCCTTTTTTGACAAACTTATTTACGACCTCAGTCATGAAAAAGTTTGGGAGGATAGGACAGGCTATGGGTGCTGACCATGGTTTGATTTCTTTATCTTCATCCTCTTTATATTTCTTGTTTGATTTGTGGCTGATATTAGAATTCGATTGTGTTGTACTTATTAATTCTGATATGTTGATGATTTGGTGGGATGTATATTAGATCGTGTTGTTAATTTTGTTCACTCATGCACGTTTTGCTTTGAATTTATTTTGTATCTTGCATGATCATGTAGGTTTTATTCTCTTATTTGCATGTTTTTAATTTTCATTTGCATTTGCATAATCTTAGCTTGAGCTAATGGTTGAATTTGTGATGATCTGAAGTGATATGGTTTGAAATAGGAAAAAGATACATGCTTATGATTTTTGTTTAGCAAGTATATTCATGCACCAAATTGAATTATGGTTGCCCTTTGCTTATGAGTTGTGAGTCTGCAGATTGGCCAATGTCCCTCATTTTTGTGAGTTTTGAGCCAATTGCCTTAGGGTGATAATATTTGTGAGTGGTAGGACTAAGTTGAGAACCCCTAGAACTTTTGTTTATTCTATGTCAAGATTGCAAATATGTGTTTAAGATAGAAAAATGATTTAAGGACATAGTTGTTAGCCCACTCTTATCTGACATCTTTATAAAGAACTCTTTATCTTAAAAAATTATATATCTCGTAAACTACTTTGATCTTATCATTGATTTCTTTGATTAGAATGAGGTAGTGAAATTTGGGGATGTGTTGGACAAGCAAAAGAACAAAATTAGGTGCTGAGTAAGTGGGGATTTAAAAAAAAAGGTAGAAAATATGGGAGGCGGGTCTTAATGCCTTATATAAAAAAAAAAAAAAGAGAAAAAAATAAAGGGTGCATGTGGTTGAATTGGGTTAAATGTAGAAGAGGACAAAACTTTGTTAAGTCCTGCCGAGAACATTGCTGTGAATTAGAGGAAGTGTTTGGTATTGTGTTCATTCACTTTGATTTACCTCTTAGGATAGCCTACATTAAAATTCTGGAAAAGTCCTTTTTTGATTTCTTCATTGAACATATTAATTAGCGATGGCGATATAGATTTGATGCAAGTCTATGTGGGTCCAATTTTAGATGCCTGTGTTGAGTGATTACAAATTCCTAAATTTTTGCTTGAGGGCGAGTGAAATACTCTTCAAATCTTTCATGAGGACCGATTTGTTGATTATGAGACTTGTAGAATTGCAGTGATTGAGACGAGATGCTTGTGCATGAGTATTATCTAACTTTACAGAATAAGGCATTGCACTGTATTCCTACTCGTTCTTTTCTGTATTTATGATGATTTGATCGAGGTAGATCAAAGATTTAAGTTTGGAATATTTTGACAAGGGTGCATTAGGTAGGATTTCATTGCGTTTCTATGGTCTAAATTGCTAGATTCAATCGTAATATATGTCACTTATCTGTATTTTATGGTTTGAATAAATTAAACTCGATTCTTGGAGCTTAATTGCTTACATTATTTTGGAGTGAAAATTGGGTTATCAAGGAAGATTTGGTGTATTCGACCAAATGGTACTAGTAATTCGGTCGAATAGTTGATGTTAGAGAAGTTTGGACACAATTAGAAGGGGGTCATTCAACCGAATGGGTGCCTCCATTCGGTCGAATGCATATTTTTCATCAAACTCGAAATTGAGTCAAAAGGGGGGTTATTCGAATCGAATGGATACCCCTATTCGGTCGAATTCCATTGATGGCCCAGCTACAGAACTAAGGCAGAATAGCATCATTCGACCAAATGATCCTCCATTCCTTCGAATGTCATCGTCTTTTGCACGTTTTTCCCAGATTGTCTTTCTTTTTGGGCTTGTTTATATAGTATTTTTAGGGATTTTGCAACCACGTTTTTTATACACATTCTCAGAAATTTTTCCAGTTCTTACACTTAGGTTTGGAGAGTTTATCATTTTTTAGAGATTTGGATGCTTAGGAGTTCAACGAATTCAATCATGGATTCGTCATGACAAGATTCTTCCTATTTTGTTTGATGTTTCTTCTTTATTTCAACCTTTTTCGATTCATAAAAATGTCTAGCTAATTTCATTTCAAGCTTTAGATCTTGAAACTCTTGTAGATTGATGGGCTTTGAATAAATTATCATTTTGTCATTCCATTAACGAATTCCATTTCGATTTCTTGTTTTTTGCATATCGATTTGTTGTGGCCAAAATTTGTCAGTGTGTGTTGATGAATTTAATCTTGGTTGGAGAATTCATCGAATTTGAATTTGAAATTGAATTGTATGATTAACAACCTTGGATGGAATTAATTGTAAAGAGCTATTGAATTCAATTCAGGGTTTGAATTACAACATTGGTAGGAGTTGTTCAATTCTTGAGCTTGATTCGATATGTTCTTGTAATTTGGAATTAAAAATTGGTAAATGAAATTAATAAGGATCCGTGAATCTGCAAGAGGAGTAGAGTATCTGAAGTCTTTGTTTTCGTATATTGATCTTGTTTATTTACTTGCCTAGTTTAATATAAAAACTATTCTGTCAACCTCAAAAACCTTGTTTAAGGCAGTAGTTGATTTCTTGTAGTTATTTGTAGTGAACTAAACTTCATAAACTGGACCAGATTCGATAATTTAATTTGTGTGCTCATCATTGAGCTATCAATCATAGAATAAAAAATCGGATTGGGTCATCGGTCAGACCAAAAAAATCGTGAACTGGCAGGTTTTGTGGTTTGGTTCACCTAAAGAACGGCCAAGCAATCGAATTGCTGCGAACTGACTGAACCGATCGGTTTTTTGTGGAACTGGTGAACCGGTACCAATTACATGGAACCGGTCGATTTTTTTGTACTAGCCTTGCAAAACTATTTTCTACTTTGTACTGGTTGTTTGGCTAGTTAACTTTTGAATATTTGACCAGTTTGATGTTTGGAACTTTGGATTGGATCTTATATGTTATATCATGTGATATGTTTGGACTCAAATTATTACATTGCGGTAGAAATCCTTTGTATTTTACATACAAGGTTATGTGAAATAAATATTATATTGATTGATAAATAGTGAACCAGTGGTCCGACCTGTAAACCAGTAGCCTCACCAGTTCGATCTCTGGTTCGATTTTTCGTTCTATGCTACCAGTCTCTATTGGAAGAAAGAAAAAAAAGAAGGTTTAGATTTCATTATAGAAAGAGGTACAATGAAATTGAAAACTTGGAAGATCCAATCGCTTTCGTTGGTGTGGTAAAATTACACTGACCAAGGCAATGACACAAACTCTCCTGTCATACATTATGATTTGTTGCCTCCTTCCTCACTCGGCAATTCAAATGATGAACCAAACAATTGCTAATTTTTGTGGGGATAGAAGAAATAGTGAGAGGTAGATTTATTGGTGTTCTTGGGAGAAACAATATGCTATGAAAGATTTTAAAGGATTGGGGTTCTGTGAAGTTGAACGTTTCAGCAAAGTGTTCCTAGTAAAATAGGGTTAGAGATTGATTACTTCGTCATCCTGTCTTCTTGCTAGATGTTGGTAAGCAAAATATCATCAAGAACTACTTTTCTTCATGCAAAACTAGGTCAAAATCCAAGTTTTTTTAAGAGATGTGTATTGACGAGAGCATAAATATTGAAAAGAGGAGTGGTTTTGAATTTTTGTCTGGAGAGACCATTGGGTTGTGAATTTTTTCCACTAACCCTGCCCTCCCCAAGTATTGATGTTTTGCAAGAAAATATTCTTCGAGGATTGCGTTCATTGAAGGCACACAAAGAATAGATCCTACACCGTCAAGTTCGGTTATTAGACGATAAAGATATTTCTACATCATCCTCCAATAGTGGATTTGGAAGCTGCATATCTCGACAAAAATTCAGTTTTTTCATGTAGACGTATCCTTAGAAAAATGAATTCCCTTTGATGCAATTTGCTCCCGTTGCGGCATGGCCAGAAAACAACAGAGCATGTCCTCTAATATTGTAGTTGAACCAAGTTTTACTTGAGGTGAGCCTTGTTTGTATTTAAACTAACACCCGTGAAAAACTCATGGATATTTAGGATTGGATAATTGGGATCATCAAATATAAATCGCGTGATTTTATTGAAATCTTCATCATCCTTCTACGGGCTTTGTGGAAAGCCAGAAATATTTGGATATTCCATGAGAAAAATCTTCCAGTTTGCGAATGCTTCACCATATCACTCGCACTTCGGACATAATACCAGGAAGCCGACTTCATCCCTAAAGCACTCTCGATCCCAAATGGCACTGCTATTCGATGGACACTCCCATGCATGAACTAGATTAAATTCAAAGTTGACGTGTCAGTAGATTCACACGGACATGCGGGGATCTTGAGGATTTTCAGAGATCATGAAGGCAGCCCGATGCAACACCTCTGTCTTTTATCGATTTTTAACATGAGAAATATTAATCGAGAGTCATGAACTCATATAGTAAGTTCATAACAATAATGTTACTTGATAATGGTAATTATCGAGTCATTTAGCGTACGAGAAATCGATCCTTAAGACCCTTAAATCCTAAAATCCCCTCACGCTTTGCTCCTCATTCTTTACACTTAGCGTCTGAGTTGAGGCCTCACCCTAACACACAAACTTTTGTGAACACGCATTGCTCTCGGGAGATTCTTCAAAAGAGGAGAAGAACACCATCTTGAGGAAACCATCCAAGCCACTAGTTTATCTCTCTGTTGCAATACCTTAAGGTACCACCCATGAAGCCTCATTTTATGATGATTCTTATGTTCTTCTTGGTAGATGTTGGTGAATCTTTTGTTTATCTTGAAATACATGTTGAGAAGCCTTTGTCCATGGTGTTTTGATTCCATAGCTTGTTGTATTTTCGTGCTCTTGAATCGATGTGCCATTATTGAGATGTCAAGCATGAAAACCTTTTGCATTTATAGAATTTGTATCTTCATTTCTTGATTCTATGAATGAAATCTTATTGTTGGTTGAACCTAGACGTTGTTACACCACTTAAGACCCTTTTGTATGCTTATGGAGACTAGAAACACCATTAGAACCAAGCTTAGGGCAGAGAATCTGTTGTTTTTGCTATTCGTAGGCGAGAGCAACTCGCTCTCATTCGATCGAATGGCCCAACCTATTCGAGCCACCCGTGTTGACCGAATTAGCTATTGTTTAACACATGCGACCCTTCACATTAGCCTATTTGATCAAATGGGGTCCTATTTGATCGAATAGACCCGCTAATTATCGAGCCGCGACCCTACGACTAATTTCAACAGAATACCCTCTCCCATTCAACCCAAGCCACCCCTTTTCGATCGAATGACCCTATTTCACCCTACTTGCTTAACTTAAGACCTTACATCTCATGTTCCAAGTCCGAGACATGCGATTCCACATCGAGTACGATGAATCGCTTGACCAACAACCCCGATTCAAGCAGAACCTTGACCGAACTCTTTCAACCTAAAACTCGTACAATAAAATGAACTCAATTAAATAGGCTTAATAAGGCAATCTAATGCTATACGATAATTGTATTGTAAGAAATCATACACCAACAGGTGTCCTCACGCGTGTTTATTCATGAAGGTGAATAAGGAATCGATAATCCAGGAGCAACCAATCAACGAGTCTATCAAGGCCAAGGCAACTAATGTTGAGGTGGACTTTCCTATATACTAAAATAAAAATGATTTACCGCTTTATCAAAATCATGAAACGCTTCCAATCAAATAGAATTGTCATGAATAAAATGTTTTGCATTGTCTATTTGTCTTCTAACCGGATGGCGGTTAGAGAGGTTGTTTATCTAGACCAAAAAATGCGGCCAGAGCCCGATACTAAATGATGTCGCAGTTTATTATTGAATCGATTGGGTTTAAAGAAAGGAAATGTCGAGGCTTAGTGAACTAGTGGTGCCTTCCAAATAGAATGAATATTGTGGTTGTGGAAGAAGGTCTGCTACCCAGTTTATACTATGATAATATATAGTGTAGATGGACTGATTAAACTCAAGCTTTTTATGAAATGCATAAAGTGATTTTGATGGACATGGGAGGATTTCCAAGATTCGAATCTCATGTGTTTGTCCTTGATATACTCTGACAGTTCCTACTTCTATGTATGTACTGTTTTTGGCAACGTGTTCACTGAGTGCATATGTACCCGACCTTTCATGTATTCCTAAATGTGCAGGTTGAGCACTGGCGGAGTTGGAGACATTGAACAGGATGGACATTTCGTGATCACGAATGCCCCGGAATACGTACATTCATATACGTATCCAACCAATGTTTTCTGTTGTTCAACTCTTATTATGTACTCCGTTATGACTTTTGATTTCCATAAACTGATTTTGTGTGACTTAAATGTACTCATGTTGGTTTTTGAATCTACGTTGCTTCCACTTTATTGTACGTGATCATTGCTTAATGAAGTAGCGCATCGGACCTAAAAAGGGCGGGACATTACACCTGATTAAGGTAATCTCAAGCTTCATCTCTCTCTGTACTAATATTGAACTGAACTTGCAGAAATAGCCTCATCTTTGCAAGGGATTACCTCAACAACTAGAGAAGGATATCGACGAGTTTGTTGCCTCCAAGCACAAATTAATCAAGTCCCAAAGAATCACTTGGGAAGAGTCATCTTAGACATCATGCAAAAGTGTCAAAAGAGCTCGAAGATTGGAAGTTCTCATGGGTTTTTACATCTCAAAATTCTCTAGAGCATGAGACAGATAATTTAGTTTGTATGAACAAGAAAACAATTTTGATGCCTGATCCAACCGATATAGCGGTTTGGCGCCTTCTCACAGCTCATGCCAATGTTTATTAATGAAAATCAGATTTTTTTTCTTTCTAGAAAAAAATCAATTGTAACCAAATAGTTTGAAACATGATGGTTTAACCCTATTTATATCCCTAATAATAACGAAGTCTTTTTTCGTTGAAAAAATTTTAATTTACACTTGCATCCGTTGCTTAAAAATTAAATACTAAAATATTTTCACCCATGTTAATGTCTCAAAGAAACATTTCATCTAATTTACAGATTAACCATGTATTGATGGGCTTAGCTTTCATTCACTATCTGTTGTTAAAAGTTAAGTACATCTTACAAAAGAGTTTAGTTAAAAAAATATATGAATATGTGAGTAAAAAATCATACAACTGCACCAATGGATGAAATAAGCATACTAACTTAATATAGGGGGTGCATTTAATTGGAATCAATTTGTCTATATATTTGTGCACATTTCATGTTTAAATTGAATTCTTAACGGTTGGGCTATTATTAACATCAATATACAATACACTTTATATCATAAGGATGTTTGTAATGGTAACTTTGTTAGAAGTTTGAAGTTGGATTTGGTGGGGTTTTTCCTTTTTTTTTTTTTCTCATTACAGGGCCTTTTGTTTTGAAAGTTAATTTGACAAAGCTAACTATTTTAGAAGTTGGGTTTTTTCTTAAAGTGGTGGTGGAGTTGCATTTAGAGTTGTCGGTCATCCACCACATTTTATATATATATATATATTCCTAAATTTGTTTATATTTGAATTTGTCATTTTTTTCATTAAATTAGTTTCATAAGCATGTGGATATTGTTGGATTTTGATATACATATAACTAACTTTATTTATATTGTATACAAAATTAATTGTTTCCACGTGTTTCATTTAATAACTAGTCCATTTATCTCATAATACTACGGTGGATCATGTACCGTATAAGAGATTGCAGTCGATTACATGATTGGTAACCCTAAATGAGATATAAACAGTAATCACGGTCAAGACAACTTGAGGATGAGTCGTCAGTCTAGGTAGCAGTATATTCGAGAAATAGCTTATATAGGCTATTCGATATACTGATACATGTGACGTATTGATTGGATCACAGTGAGATGTGAATTCTCTTATATGACCTGTGTGGAGAATCAAAATATCGGTGATTTAACTGAACATAGCTTAATAAAGTTTAAGTTATATATATGGATTGTGTGTCACTTTGACTTACTATGAGTGAGAGTTATATATTAGCTCAATAAACTCTGTATCTTGGGTGGCAGCAAGTCATATATGATAAAATATAAACTCGTACTACGCGACTGCGTCCGTTTCAGGATAATGACACTCCCTTGATATGTTCATAAAGTTTATCGTACTAAAACCTGTAAGTTTATTAAGTTTAGGTATGATAGTAAAGATAAATTGTATGACTCAAGGAATTAAATAAGACATTAATTAATAGAGTTGTCTTAATGAATTAATGAGTGTTGGATATCTAAATGTGGGTTCGTTAAATCTAATACAAACCCCAACTCACCATCGGAGGATAGATGGGTAGCTCAATATCGATACTCTAGTGAAATTAATCAATATTAATAAATTAATTAATGTTTAAAGCTAGACATGGAAAAATAAATTAATTTATATGCTAACTCTATTTCCCTGTATTTGGTTTCTAGGTTGGCCCAATATTTTTTTTTCCGTACTAATTCAATTTTCCTCGTTTCTCAATGCAGATTGTGTTTATTTAATTTATAATTTTTCATAACTTTATTAAATTAGGAGTTTCGAGAAATTAAATGAAATAATACAACAATTTAATATTATAAATAAATATATTTTTGAAATATATATATATATATATATATATATGAACTTATGATTTAATTAAAGAAATCTATATAAATTATATGTATATAAATATAATAAAATTATATATGGTTGGATGTGTGTGGGACCATGTTAAAGTTTATTTTGTAGGTTTATTGTTATAAGAAAAGTTTTTAAAAAATTGTGAATTTTAATTTTTGATGTGACACAGACGTGGTGTGTTAAAGTTGCATTTTGAGGTTTATTGTTATAGGCACCCTATAGTAGTAGGGGTGACAATTCACGCATGTTTTGTCGTTATCCTGTCAACCTATTAATGATATTACTCATTAAGACCCAATAACGAATATGATCTATTAGGGATACACTTGACGCTAAGTCAGTCCATCAAGCCACAAACACAAATATGCACGAACTCGACACGAACACGATAATGACCTAATAAGAATTTTGATTCGATAAACATGGTAAGTATCTATTAAGAATTTGATTCAATGAGGATCTAATAACGACTTGATCTGATTAACATGATAAAGATCTGATAACGATAGGATCTATAAACACGATAAAGATCTGATAACAATCATATCTATAAACATGATATGGATTGGATAGAAATATGAAAATACATGGTAACAACTGATGGGGGTGAAAATCTCCACGGTACCAGCTAGAGTCCAACGTGTTAGTCAGTCTAACGTGGCATCCGATTTAGCAGGTATAATTATCTTCTTTGAAGGTAATTCCAGAGATGTGAGCCCATCTAGCTAGTGAGTTGGTCGAGCATGGAGGCTGGTCTGGAATCAAGTCAAGTAGGGCTAGAAGCAGAAGAAAAACTGGTGGTAATTCAGGATATGAGCTCACCACGGGAGTCCAACTTGAAGACTAGCTGGCAGGGCTGACTACGGCAAGGTGGGCAAGATAATGATCCAACAGGTAGACTTGGTCGAAGTACCTAGCTAGTTGATGTTACAATGACCTCAAAGTGCAGATCTGGTCAAAGTGAAGCAACAGTTTGACCCATTTATTGCAATCAGTGATTGATTACGTTTATACCGTTGATTGGGGGTTATTTAACATTAATTATGATGTAATTAAGAGCTTTGACCAACTAGTTATACTTAATATGTATATATACCATACCCAAAATGGATAGGGTAACAAATTCAACGAATACACAACGAATTCATTCTAATTCATATCGATTACTCAATCAACTTATTTTCTCTCTATTTTTTGCGAATTCGTACACACTTCCTCACTTTTACTCTATAAACACACGTCACAGAAATCTAGTAATAAACTTCCAACTGGTCTGATCAGAAATCCACCTCAACAACAACATTAAAATTTAACAAAATTAAATCAATATTTAGAGCAAACATAAGACACAAACAAGATTTGTGCGGGCGACACCAGATCACGACAGGTGAAGAGTGAATGACATTAGAATAGTTTTGTGAGCTGATGGAATGGTCGAGTGAAAGAAGGCAAGAAGTCGTGCTGGCCTACAATCGTGTTGTCTTGAGAGAGGAAATTTGAAAAGTAATGTAACTTTAAAAGACCAAACCCTAACTTTATAAAATAAAATAAAATAAAATAAACACTTCTTTTACTAAATTCTCATTGGGTAACACAAACCCAACACGAATATGATTTATTTAACGGATAACAAAAACCCTACATAACATTTTTGTGTTCTAACAGGTCGATATGATAATGACACGAACCTATTAAATCTCAATACTTATATATTGTTATCATTCAAATTCGTATCGGTTTATTATATGATAAAAAAATTGTCAGCCCTGCTCTAAAGTCCGTGACCTTTTTTATTTCAATTTGACGATTGGTCCGTATGAAAACAAACCAAATACGTAATATCTTTGAGAATTGGAAGGATTATTGGGTTACAAAGTCAATGGATGGCCCAATTAAATAATGAGATTTATTATACCCGGGAAACCCAATTTCGTTGGTCCGACAAGCCTTAATAATGGTATATTTTAATATCAACTTCTTGTTGAATAAAAAGTCAAAAGGAATTATTTTCGGAATCACTGTGGCGTGATATATGTTTCTTCAATCTGGAGGTTAAGGTTGATGTTGCTTGAAATGGAAGTTAATTACCTTTTGAAGAAAAAGTGAAAGTATGTTTCTATAAACATCAAAATTATCAAAGTGTTGTGAATAATCCTTGTTTATAGACAGTATATATAGAAAGAGGGAAAAAGAAAATGCTTGTCAGGATTTACAATCTGCAAAATATTTATAGAACACCTCCGTAAAATATATTATATAAATAAAACTAAATAATGTCATGCGATTCATCCATGTTCAATAGATTGTTTTTGCAAAAAATTTGAAAAAGAGAGTAGCAGAAGGGAGAGAAAAAAAAACAGAACTGTTTCTTTATCGAGGAATACCTCTGTGATAATTTACAATCTCTACAAAATATTAATAGAACACCTCTGTTAAAAATATGATAAAAACTAGCGTTAGATCGCCTAAACAATTTAAGCGGATCTAGATAGTTCATTTTCACTAATCCAAACTCATACCCGCTTTAGATCCTAAATTCAAACCCATATTCTCCTTGGATTTTAAACTCAAACCTGCCTAAACAGTTTAGGCTGCCTAACTAGAGACCTCCTCTAAAAATGTTACACAAAGAAGCCTAAAAATATTTACAACAGAAAAATAACAAAGTGATACAACGTATAGAGATGTAGGATAACATATTTATTGGTTACATATAACAAATTCTGAATATAATAGGTTTGGTTAGGACATCTCCAACCCAACACCGTTTCAGGTAGATTTGGCGTAGACAACACCTAACCCATTGCGATTGCATTTTAGAGGTGAAGAAATTCAGATTTGCGTTTCAATTGTAGCGGACTTCATTTTTCTTCTCAATATTGCATTTCAGTCCATCCTATTTTAAAAATTAATTTTTAATTTTTCAAAACAGCCCTTATAATTTCGAAATTTTCTTATCTGAACTTATTTCTAATTTTGTATTTATTTCAAATTTCCTTATTATCTGTATAATTCCTTTTGGATAAATTTATATTTTAATTAATTATTGTTCATATTTCATTTTAGATATTGATAAAATATTATTAATTTGTAAATGTAAAAATAGTGTATTTTATTTGTTTTACTTTAGTTCATTTAAATTTAACAATTAATAATTAATTAGTTTGTAATAATTTAGTTTGTTTGAAATTAATATCGGGTTCAATTTGTAAATTTGATAAATATAATACTTGTATTTAAAAAATATAAAAAAATGGTGAGAAAAAAGGAATATCCCGAGAATATTTTCTTTGGGTTTGAGCTTGAAGTAATGATTGGAGATAAATTACTGTTTGATTTGACATTTAATACATTTTAGGATTGAGTTTGAAATAATGAGTTGAAGATGGTCTTAACAATGTATCATAATAACTGCTATTCAAAGCTCCTAAACTAGCCCAAAGATGAGGTTACTTATTTAATCAGAACACTCTTCTTTGTTTTGATGGTTTAGATCCAATGTTACACAAGAGTATTACACATCGTGTTATATTATTCGGATGATTGAGATATTTATTAATTAATGAAGATAAATTATATTCTTAATAAAAATTTATCATAATTTATTTTACTAATTAGTACATGTATCAATTATTCGAACAGTTGAATACAATGTGAAAGAGCATTTTTCTCCTGAGTTGAAAAAGTCACTATCGTAGTACATTTTATGAAAGTTAAAAAACTTCCTGATCAATAATATGCGGCCAAATCGTAAAGTGAAGATTCAAACACAACATATGTAGTTTATTTATTTCAAATGATTTTAAAATGTCAACCAATATATATTAACATGTCGTTAGCAGTATATATTTTATTTCTTCGTTACCTAAGACTTTGGAAGAGAAAAAATATCTCATATAAATAATTTGAGCGACGAGATAGTCAGGTAGAATCGGCTCTATCAAAGGCGTCGATAATGAAAACAACTCAATTAGTCATAGTAAAATATTATATTTATAACTATATCCATGTCAATCAATCTTAATCGTGATTGGAAATATAATTACAATTGGAAAGTTTCATTCATTACAAAATAAAATTCCAATCAATCTTTATCATGATTGTAACTATAGTTACTCATGCAAAGTTTTACTAATGAAAACTAAAGATTCGTTTGATATTATATATATTAATAATAAATATGTATATATACATGTTGAAGCTCGAAAAATGACTCAACTCTAAATAATTGAATAAAGAGTACAAGTTCAGGGACACATAAAGTAAAAGAAATGTCAATGTTTATTTGTCATTTTATATGTTGTTAGTGGTACAATTTTCCGAGCTTGGCGGTCGGAATCAGGCTTCAAGTTTCCTTAAAAAATTGGAAATCGATGCCATCATTCCATGGGAGGGGTTTTAGTTGATACATAATAAGTTCCGAGAGAGTTTTTGATTGGCAAGAAATGAACAAAGCAAGTAGAGAATTGATTACTATCGACCTCAATCTTAGCATGTGTCTTATAAGTTGTCTACTACATAAATCCTAGGTTCGTATATAGGTTAAAGTGCATGAATTGCTCGTTAGACCAAGAGTATTATAGAACAATGTTTGATTCTTTATTGGCCTCAGATGTTACTAATCGTTGTGTGATAGTATATAGTAACAAAATATGAATCTAACATGGAATCATTATCTAAAAATTTATCAAGCATTTGTATAATATTTTCTTGACAATTAATTTAGAGTATTAATTTTATCCTCAAATCAAAATGTAAGTATATAAAAAATAAAATAAAAGGATAGATTCCAGGTATAGTACTCATTCAATAGATTTCATACAGATTGAATTAGATTCCATTTAACCATTTTTAATCTAATACCACGGCACTCACCACTCTTAGACCATTCATATCCTTCACTTCTAGTTAATTGATCGTTACTTGGCCGTTCTCGATTTAATTACTCACATGCAACTTCATAACCAAATTCACATACACGAGTAAGACTTCAAAATAAAGAAAATAGAAGGAAATTTAGGAAAATTTTAAATCTTCATTGAGAAAAGTACAAACATTGATAAAGCTTGGTAATCCTAGAACTAGATACGAGTGTTTAGATAGACATCAAAAGAAAATAATAATTAATTAAAAAGTAAACTTTTTTTTTTTAGATCTGAATGTTCTCAATTATATCTTTAACTTTTGCTATCTTCGCCTCTCCAATCCTAGACTCCAAAACTTGAATCTAAATCTTTAACATAAGATATGTTTGGGCGACTGGCAGTCATATATAATAGTGATCCAATAATTCCTCTACAAGTTGTTGAGTTTCGTTTTTTGATCGGGATCGATTTAGAGATCTAGATTAGATTTTAACCAGACACCATGACTTTCAGGAAAGTTTATAGTCCCCCGGGACGGACTGACTGATATTTTATATATACAAAAAGAGTGATTTACATGCGATTTCCAATGATCAGAGTCGGGAATTACAGATATGTAACTATTTGCTACAAGATGCAAAATAGCTACAGGATGAAGGTAAAGTGGGGTGGGTGCGTAATGTGTGATTGTAGCTGACTCGACTATTTATACAACTTGTAAAAGATTAATCTCAATAGTCCCTAAACTAAGGACTAAATCATAAATAGTCATGGGGCAATCTGCAAAGCGCGAGAGATCTTGTTGGAGTCACGCTTTGAGTGCCATGTTGACTGAGTAAGGGAATCATTCTAGATCCTTCCTGTACATGCGCAAGCGTGTGGCCAACATCGTGCAGATTCTGTGAAGGGGCTCGAGGGTTCTAAGCCAACGAGTATCGAGAAGAATGACTGCCGAGGATCTTCTTTCTTGTTTCGCTCGCAGGTCGCGAGCTCTTTCGGGGGTTGATGGCCACTGCTCGAGGCTTTTTCTATCTTAGTTGGATTTTGGCTGACGGTATTAGGTCCTCTGAGCGGTCGATGTCCCGGCTCAATGGTCTTGAGATTTTGACCATCAACACAAGTTGTTAGGTTAACCAACTCTCTTTCTTCATCTAGGGTCAGTTAGCAGCTTGTACTCACAGGCACTCTCAGCTTTTTAGATAGCCTCTGGTTGTTTCGAACTTGAAGTCTAAGAAAGTATGACATCTTCCTCATCATGCTCATCTGTAACTTGCCTTGCATCAGAGAGGCAAACTTCTGGCATAAAACTAGGTTTTGGATCCGAATATGATGTCATCGACGTAGATCTTCACTATGAGAATTTCTCTATCATTCTTGATTGGGAAGAGTCAATCTTCTCTTTCTGAAACTCATTCTTCAGTAGGAACTGGGACAAGGTCTCGTACCAAGCTCTGGGAGATTGCTTCAGTCCATATAGTGTTTTCCTCAATTTATAGACTTTGTTCTCTTCTTTTAAACCAGAGGCTGCTCGACATATACATTCACAGTCAGTTCTCCATTAAGAAAGGTACTCTTGACGTCCATATGGTACACCATGAAGTTGTGAAAAAGCAGCATAAGCTAGAAATAGTCTGATGGCCTCTAATCTTACAATTGGTGCGAAGGTTTCGTCACCCTTCACGCTGGGCATATCCTTTGGTGACTAATCTGGTATTGTCCCTTGTCACAACTCCATCTTCATCCCTTCAGTTCTTCAAAACTCACTTGTTTCCGATGACCTTTTGATGTGTGGCTCTGTCCACTAGCTACCAAATGTTGTTGCAGATGAATTTCACTAAATCCTCTTACATCACCATTATCTAATCTAGTGATGCTAGGACTTCCTGGAGATTTGATGGTTCTACTTGAAAGCAAGTGAAGAATGTTTCCCATGAATGCGCTGAACTGGATTGTTGGGATCGTTGATGATATCCTTCAGTGGATGATATGGTCATGTCGATCAGGTTGTTAGCTCCAGTTGGTACCCTTTGATCAGCTACAGTTGAACTCTCAATAGCTACGGATGACTCCTCTTGAGCAGCTTCGGTTAACTGGCCTTTGTCAGCTTCATGTGGCTTCTCTCCAAGGTCTTCAGCAGCAGTCCAATAATCTTCTCCAGTTGTGTAATCCAGAATGGTCTCCATAGCTGGGCGAGTTTTGGCTTCTGGAACTGGCGATCCACCATTACCTTGGGGTTTAGCTGAAGGTTCTACGCCTTTATTTGTTCCCCCTACTTTAGATCCTTCTCAAATAGTTGTTGTTAGGGTCTCAACGAGAACTTCTGCATCACCCACCCTTTCAGTTGTACTGGCATAAACTGACGAAACTAGGTTAAGGAGATGCATCCAGGGTTTAATCTCCTAGTTGGTTCAGCACCAACATCATCAGCCCCTAGAACGTTTACATCCTGACTCAGTTATTTGTTCATGTACACTCAAGTAGATTCATAAAACATAACTTTGCATGTTATCACCACAAGAAGGGTATTTTGTTAAACACCCTAAACGCCTTGTGAGAGGGGTATTCATATCCCAAGAATACACCCTCGCCAAGTTAGGGTGAAAATGTATTTAATTTTGACTTGCTATTGTTGTGAATATAACATGGGCAATCAAAAGCACATAGATAAGTTAGAGAAAGCTTACGAGCGTAATACACTTCATATCGTATTTTGTTGAGTCGTAGGTTGAGGCGTTGTTAAATAGAGTGTGACAAGCTGTGTTGACCGCTTCAGCCCAATATCATTAACCAATCTTATCCTCAGTTAGCATAGTCTTCTCAACCTCTTTCAAAGTCCAGTTCCTTCTCTCAGCTAAATCATTCTGTTGGGATGTCCTTGGACTGAATGCTTGTGACTGATCCCTTGCTCCATACATAACCCCATGGTCGGCCCATTGCATAACTCTATCTCATTGTCAGTTCTGATTCTCATAATTGTAGCTCTTTTGATTCTGAACTTTGAGAATCAGTTCCGGTATAATTGTCTTCACCTCAGTTTCTGATATCTGGAACTCCACCTATATATACCTCGAGAAGTCATCAATCACTACCAAAGTGTAACTCATCCCATCGGCTAATCTTGGAATAACTGGTCCAAATAAGTCCATGCGAAGCAGTTCTAGGACTCTTGATATACTCGGTTCTATCGTTTTCCCTTTAAAAGAAGCCTTAGTATGTTTGTCCAACCAACAAGCTCCACAAACTCCTTTTTTCTTGAGCAACTCAGTCGGTAATCCTTCTACCAAGTTGAGCTTTACCAAATGGGTGATGGTCTTAAAGTTCAAATGATTTAACCTTTCATACTACCACTCTTCCTAATCATGTCCCTGAGTAGCCACTGTTGAAGATCCATGTTTTGTTCGAAGTTCTTGTTTGAAAGCTCAACCTTCGGATTCCTGCAATCAGGAAATCAAACTTTAGGTACTCATTTTACTGTGGGTTATTCAACTAGGTTTGATAACTCTTTCTAGATCCCCACGTTACGGATTACTTGTGTCTTGGCAGGTTTTTCCAATGCCAGCTTTTTGTTAACCCTTTTCAAATAGCGCAGCCTATTTTGATGTTTGATATTAGAATATGCAGATGCAAGTATTTGATGACTCGCCCAGGAACTCCATGGTGAACCTGCGGGGTTTGTACCCTAAACCCTAGTGTGATCCATTCTCGTAGTTCCAACTGAATTCCTAGTTGGGGTTTTGACCGTTCTTCCTTGGTCAAAATTGGGAAGGTTATGTTGCTCTTCGTAACTGGAATGAAGCGCGACTAGGGGTTTAGTTCTTAGTTTTGGTCCTGAGAACTGGGTCTCAGTTCTCTTGTGAGCAGTTGAGAACTGGGTAGTGTTCAATGTCTCAACATGCCCAAACATTATATTTTCTTTTCTGTTATCATTTGTGCATGCATTAGTTTTACCGCTCAAAATAGACTTATCTAGGCCTAAGCCACGCTTCTCGGCGATCTGCTTTTGAAGAGTCAGCATGTGCTTTAGATCTCTTGAGCTTTTGTTCAAAGAAGCAAAAAGTTGTTCATGCTCAAGTTTTTCTTTCTTTAAAACATTGAGCTCATTTCTCAGTTTTTCAAAATTGGTTTTCAGAACTGAATTCTCAGTTTTGAGTTTGTTAGAAACACTCTTTAGCGGGGTCAGTTACACTAACTGAGGTTCCAGAGACTGAGCTCTCTTTAGTCCCTCAGTTAGTGTTGTAACCTTATCCCTTAGAGTGGCATTCTCGTGTGTGGTTTTGTGTTGCAATGGACACATGTATGAAAAAAATTTAGAGTGTTTCAAGAGATAGATCCTCTGAGTCAAAGCGACACGACTCAAAGTCCTCAGTTTCATGTTCTAATATAGAGGCTGGAGAATTAGTTACCTCAGTTTCTTCATTCTTAGAGGCCATGAGAGCAACCGGCTCAAAACTGGCTACGAAGACGACTAATGCCTCTTCACTCTCACTGCTTCCAACTGCCGACTCAGATGTTAAGTTTTCGTTGTCGTAGGCTATGTCTGGCATCTTTTTTTTGTCAAAATTCTTCCTCTTATACCTTGGAAATTCTCTTCTAGAAACTTATCTTTAGGCAGGCCCTATTTTTCTCATCCACCTTTGGGCAGTTGAATTGAGGTGGTTGGGGAGTTCCATGTTGTTGTTGTTGAAACTAGGGCTTCTCTAGTTTCTTCTCAAATTCTCTCGGAGTAACTTGAGCTTTACTGCTTCTTCTTCCAACTCTTGAAGGGAACTAGAGTTTTGTCGGTTGTAGATGTCGTAGGTGATCCAGTTGGTGTTGATGGTCAAGATCTTCGTGATCAAAAGTCTCTCTTTACAAATACCATTGTGTCCTCAAGTTTTTGGGATGGTGACTGGCAGCCTTTTTACTTTCGTGCTCATTTAAAAAAGGAAGGTCGAACTCGTGTGCTTGTAAAGAGGCAAACACGTCTTTTACCAGCATCTTTAATAGATCTCTCTCTTTTAGGGTTGTTAGTTTGACGAAGAAATCGTCCTTTGACATTCAAGCTATGATTTCGGTGTTGAGTTCTGCAACATGATATGTCCTTCCTAAGGTTACCATTTCACTTATTATAGAGTTAAAACGAGCTTCCATTTGCTTTACACTCTCTCTGGGGATCATGGCGAACAATCCGTATTGTTCTACACAAGTTTGTAGTTTGTTTGTGGTGATCTGGTATTTTTGTCCTTGCATAAATCAACTAAGAAATCCCGTATTTATTTGGTTGTCTCATAATGTGCAGTAACCTTCATTCTAACCTCTTCTATGGTGGAAAATAAGATATCTTGCGCCAGATATTCAAGTTGAAAGCACATTTTATCCTCTGAAGTCCACTCCTTTTGTGGCTTGGCAACCATCTATGATCGACCATTGTTGTTGCTGTTAGTATTAACCTTCTGGATCTGGATAGTTCCTTGAAAAATCAGTTGCCACCTGTCATCATGCTGGCCAAGTAGATGAGCTTTCGCGCGTCTTTTCCAAGTAGAATAGTTTTGGAGAATTATTAATTTAGGACCCGAAATATTGATTGTCAATCGAGGACCAAAAGAATGTCAAGATTCTCAATTTAGGAAGCGAAAGGTCGCAGCATTCTATTTAGGACCTCTATACTTAACGATGTTAGTACGTCAACCAATGAAAGATGATATGACCGTTACGTATCCACGTCACCCTCACAATTAATTAAATTAAAAAATCAACATTAAATTCATAAAATTACAATGATAATTCCCTCACAAAGTCATAAAATTACAGTCTTTGCATCTACTTTTTCTTTACAGTGGTAGTTTCTTTCACAAGTTTTTAGCTTTCTATCTTTTCAATTCAATTGCAGTCGTTTTTTCACAGTATATGATGGTCATGTCATCTTTCGTTGGATGGCTTACTAACACCGATAAGTATGGAGGTCCTGAACTTTTGGGTCCTAAATCGAGAATTTTTGTGATCTTTCGGGTCCTGGATTGATAATTAATTTTATGGATCCTAAATCGACAAATAAATCATATTTCGAGTCTTAAATTGATAATTCTCCAATAGTTTTCTACAGAGGACTTAGGAAGACCTAGGTTAGACATCTCAACATAAAGGGAGAAAAGAATCGGACATTAGACAAGTAAATGATGAAAATGATATTGTCCTTATAACACAAAGCAACTGGTCTTTTGAACCAATTGGTATGATACCGCTTGTTGGTGATAAGTGTGTATTTTGACTATTTTTATGTGTGTTTTGAGTCGTAGTTTGTTAGGTTTTAGGTAGAAAATATCCATTTATCAATGTTTTTGGTCATATTTTGTGTTTTAGGTATGCCTAATCGCGTTTTGTGAGTTTTTAGGTAAAAATAGTGAAAAAATAACGAAGTCTGAAATTGTGAGAGGATCGAATCAATCAGGCTAGGATCGACTCGATCAACCAGATTAAAGTATCGATCAAGTGGATAGACCATTCCAGAGAATTTTAGAATTCAAAGAAAGTTGGAGGGAAGCTTGATCGACCCGATTGGGTGTTGATCAACTCGATTGGACTATCGATCAGGGTGTCGATCAGGCTGGCAGAGCATTCCAGAGAGTTTTGGATGTTTTCTGGATTTTGGCTATGTGTAGACCCTGATCGACTCGATCGAGTATTCGATCGATTCGATCGGCATATGGGATTTTCTTAAAATTTTCCAGAAATTACACGATTTTGCCCCTGTTTTGTCCTTATCACATGTTAGCCTATAAATACGTCATATAGATGACCTATTTGAAAGTTTAAGCACTATTGTTAAGGAGTCAAGATTGGAGGACACATATGAGAGTCCACAACGACAAATTGAAGATTCAGAGTCATATATCTGGAGTTTTTCTACTTTTTCTATGTTTTGCTTTGATTTTCATGGTCTGATGTTGTCGGGATCAACTATGTTTTTCGGCTGGAGTTATTTTCGGATTCTAGGAATTGAAACTACTATGGGAGTTAGAGTTTTTAATAAAGTTTTGATTTTTCCATCTCTTCACATTGTTTCTTAATTCCGTCAAGCTTGATCTTATTTGTGTATGGACTGATCAACTATTTGCAATACTTGTTTATTGATTTACATCATAGTCAGAGTGAATTGAAGAATAGGGAAGCGTAAATTAAGAATACGGTAATTAATTACCCTAGTCATGAATTAGTTTCGTAGGAGCAAAGATCTGTAGGAATTATTGATAGTTGGATTGGTTAGAAGCCCTAGTCAGGATTTAATTACAATCTTATTTTCATGTTCTGTTGTGCCCTAGTTAGGACAACTTAGTTAAATAAGGTTAGGTTAACTTTTTTAAAACTTGAATGCACATAGTAGGAGTAGATTAACTAGGATCTGATATTTGTGTTACAGATCTCTCTACGATTTGTGATTTACTTTGCGTGCATTTAACTTCTGTATTAGTTAGACTTAGTTTAATCGAATCAATTGAAAACCCTTGTCTTGTCTAAATCAGTAGTTAGGTGTCTAGGTTTTACTATAAATTAATTAAACTTCATAAGTAATCAACATATTTGATAATAAAAATTTGGTCGTGAAATTCACTGCAATCAAATTTTTGGAGTCGTTGCCGGAGATTACAACAATTAATTGCAGTATTTCTGATATCAAGAGCTATCTGCTTGGAGTTTTTAATTTCAGTACTTATTCTTTTGTTTTTACTTTGTAGGTACAATGGTTTTAACGAGAACCGGAGCTAGGGTGGAGAACGTCCCAGTCTCGTCATCCCAAGGGACACTGAGCTGCAAGACCAAGTAGTCGAGCGCTCCGTAGAATGCACTTTGGAGCACCTGAATAGATCAATTCATGATAACGCCGCCAATGCATTCGACCAGTTCAGATCGAGAGAGAAATAGTATACAGCTGCATCGGTTCAAGATTAGGATTTGGCAGATCAATATGCACGGGAAGTTGAAGTAATGGCTCAACGGTTGGCTCATGCAGAGGAACCGGCAATTCGTGCAGAACAGGCAGCAAGGGCTCTGGCTAGAGGTACGGGATAGCAAGCTGAGTTGGGGTACATCGGCGGATACACTGAGTTTGTAGAGCTGAGGACACTAGCAGTAGTTCAGCCAGGAATTCAGTTTCGCGATAGCCGCCGACCCCCAAACAGAACTCCGAGTAGGCAAACTGACTCACAATCCTCTAGCTACGGATCCAGGAAGCAAAACAGAGATTAGCGTAAGCCAGTTCGGCCATATCCTCCTTTGCCGCCACCAAGCGACTATTCCGACAGTGACTCAGATGACTCTTCCGGTGATTATTCAGAGGACTCGTCCAATGAGGAACCGATGGAGTCCGCATTCTATCGATCAAAGGCACTCACCCATGGAGTTCGACACCCTATCAATGTGCCACATTTCGAAGTACCTCACATAATCACTCGACAACTCAGGAAGATGGAGTTCAGGGGGACACATTCAAAGAGCCCGATGGACCACATTCAGGAGTTCTCGAAAATAATCGACATGTGGAAGCCCAAGAACATGCCGATGGATACAGTGAGGATGATCCTTTTTCCATAGTCATTGCAGGAGAAAGCTTGAAAGTGGTGCAGAAAAGTGGGCCGAAATTGGAGAACAGACTGGACTAGCCTGAGCCGTGAGTTCATCCATACATTCTTTCCACCGGGGAAAGTGGCTGAGATCCAGTCCAAAATTGAGATGTTCGAACTGGAGGATGGGGAGCGGATTCATCACGGTTGGGAGCGTTTCTGAGATCTAGTAGGCAGTTGTCCACAACACAGTTTCTCAAACCATCAGTTGATGCTTCACTTCTACAGAGGGCTCCCCGAGGATAGTCAAGAAAACCTCGACCTGCATAGGAATGGTGGTTTCATTAAGCTCGGTCCAAAAGAAAGGCATGAAGATGCTGGATGAGCTTCTAAAGAACAAAGCTGGATGTAGCAGTGTTCTCAAGCAGAGGAAAAGGATCGCAGTAGTGGAAGAACTCCCGGAACCATATCGAAGTGAGCTAGAGAATCTTCGACAGTACAAATACCTGAACGAAAGAGTCGAGAATATGAGATCAACTGACAAGCTGAGCATGGGGGAGGAGGTGAACTATGTGAACCAGAGGTCTTTCAATGCTGGAGGTCAAAGACCGTTCAACCGTGGTCAACCGAATGTCGGGTATCAGCTGAACACCCAAAATCATCCCGGATTTTTGTGAGCAATCTGAAAGGGGCACTAGAACCGCCGACGGGTTTCAACACTGCAGCAGCAAGAAGAAATCAGGAGCCACCGCAGCAGC
>AYJT01002466.1:0-22941 GCA_001278415.1 Ocimum tenuiflorum | reverse complement strand
ATCATTAATAACTTATAGTATAATACATTGATAATATTGATGTACAAAAATTAAATTAAACATGTTTTTAAAACACCACACCAAACGCATATGAACATAATTTTATATGTATCAGAAGTATTATATCACTAATTTGATTTTTTCTTCTATAATTATCTTATTAATAATATACATCATTAATTACTTTATGCCTTTTATATATCTAGAATAATAATTTTAAATAAAATGAACATATATACTTTTCAATTAATATGTCTCAGTGAATGATTTATCGTTATGGTCTACGTAACGCGCGGGTATAAAACTAGTATTATTAATATTAGCACTGAAAAAATTAAACTTCTAAAATAAATAAAATTAGGTCGCACCAGACATTTATTAGTGAATTAATATTAAGAAACTTACAAATTAATGGAACAGCATTTATAATTTGTTGACATCATCGGTAATGGGATATTGCAATAAATCCCATATATTTTCTCCAACGTACAATCGTCGAAGGACAGCGTACAAACAACAGCAGCACAAAGCAGAAAAATGGTGTACCATGTAGTCTAGGGACCTTCCTCTTTGAAGTCCCCAAAATTCAACCTCGGTAGGCGTAGAGCGTACATTTTCCATTCACCATCGCCGAAACGGCGATCGCCGATCAATAGAACGGAACCGGAGCGGCGCCCCAACCCTTTGGCGAGATATATACATACATATTTTTGTATCTATATACATCACCATCAATTCAATGTCTTCGGTGACCATTATCACTTTGTTGATCCACACGCTGTTTTTCTATAGTAACGCAGCATCGCAGCCATCGGCATCGGCGATTTCGTCATTTTTGGTTGGATCTCGTTCGCTGCTGCGATCTATCGACAGCGATGAATCTGGGAAACCTGATTACGCGGTGGAATTAAACGCCACTAATTTTGATTCCGTTCTCAGCGAAACACCCGCTACCTATGCTGTTGTTGAATTCTTCGCGAACTGGTTCGTTGCTGAAATCTTCTTTTTTATGTTTTTAATTTTTGTCCGTCGCGGAAAGATGATGTCTTTATTGTGTAAATTTCTGTTTCAGCTTATCAGATTTGGATTTTAAGTTGATGAATGAGTTTAGGGAAGCTGATGGTTATTTTGTTGTGAGAACTGTATGATTGTGGAGGGAATTTTGAAGTATCACTGTGCTGGGAAAAACTAAGCAGAATAAAGATTGGAAGGTTTAGTTGGATTGGGAAGATGTATGCTTATGTGACTTTGCCGACTAAAATAGTTACTAACAAGGTGATCACAAGCATTAATGAATTTGGATCCAGCTAAAATACCAGGGAATTAGGAATGGATCAATATATCTAGAAATTACTCCCCAAATTTTGAAAGTTTTTTTCTTTCCTTTGCTTAACTTATAATGGTTTTGCATATGAAACTCTTCTTGGGATTTGGGTTATCCTCTTTTAATATAATTGCCCAACTGTCTAAAAACAAGTTAGCCGTACTGCATAGTTGATAGAATGTAATTTAACAGTGCTTTCAGGTAGTTGCTGTGCGGGGCTTCCTTCGAAAATTAAGCTCTAGTTATATAAAAAATGCCCATGTTATTGCTAAAGTGGCACAATTAAAAACTGTACTGGGCAGTTTATAGAATGCTGTTTTCTATGGACAAATGGAGTTTGTGTCTCGGTTGTGGTCCTCCCTGGTGATTGCTGTTTAGTACTTCCTATGAAAAATTATTCTTGTAGTTATTTTGGAAAAGCCTTTTTTGAAGTTTCTAAAGTGGCGCAATAAAAAAATAGAGGCACTCCTGCGAATTGTAATTTCATCCAATAGGCTAACTGATGGAAGAAAAAAAAAAATATTACTGATCTGAAATGAAAGTGACACCTTTCTACATGCACTTCCAGGTTTTGTGTCTTTTCAAGTCCCTTAACCCTTGGATGGATACTGACATACACCATACATGTATGATAACACCCAAATAGGGAAATCATTTTCTTTACAAGAGATAAATAATCTGGCCTTATAGAAGCAAAATCAGTTATCAGCTTGATGGATGTACGCAAGCATTTCTCAGGTTTTTCATCTTGTTCTGTAGAATATAGCCAGTTCGCTTACTCTTTCCCGGCCCCACTTATTTGGAATAACTACTGTCTACCCTGAGATTATGTAATTGATTGGTGATGGTTCTTTTTCCTGATTCTCTATTGGTACTGGAGTTTGTTTCCCATACCTTCAGATTTCTTCCTGGGCTTCCTTACTTTTCTAATCCTATGCAAGTCATTGCCTTATCTGATTGACAGCCACTGCATGATCAGCTTACATGAACCCCTGATGTCGGCAAAATTTAAATTTTCAATGAGAGAACATGTAAGTATGGGTAAATGTTAAAAACTATCTATTGCATAAGAGGATATCATCTAAACTGTCACAAATCTCACATGATGGTAAAATTGTGTGCGTTTGTTCTAGCTGGCCTCTTAAGCAAGTTTGGATGCTAATGTACTTGGCTGATATAGCCTTTAACTTTCATTTGTACAACTTTAAAGTTTTAACTTCAAAAAAAAGAAAAAAAGTCTCTCCTTGTTCTTGTTCCATTTTTCTTTCTTTTCTTCCATGAAGCTGTCCTTGAATGAGAATAAGAGATGGTGGTTTCTGGATTTACCATTGTAAAATTCTTTTATGAACTCTAAAGAAGCATGGTCTGCCTAGTTTCTTTCTCCAGACAAAATGCTACTGCCTCATGGTGTGTTTGTATGGATATGCTTTTAATTTACTTACATTTTGAAAGAAGAGTTGCTTAAGTTTAAACTTGCTGCTCTAAAGCACTTTTATTGTTTTTCCTTTGCAGGTGCCCAGCTTGTAGAAATTACAAGGTATGCTGAGTTTTGGAAAATGTTGTACTTTCACGTGAATAGTGGTTGTTGACAAATCCTGAATTATTTCAGCCACACTATGAGAAGGTTGCAAAGATTTTTAATGGAGCAGATGCTGTACATCCAGGAATCATATTAATGACCAGAGTAGATTGTGCTATAAAGGTTCTAATGCTATGCTTCACTATTTTTTCATGAAAATAAGAACCCAGAAGTTTATCAATGTTTATGGATAAGAAATAGGTTTGGTTTTTGATTTATTATTTTGTCAACATAATTATGTTCTCTTTGTAACAACTGTTGGTATTTGACAGTTGAGAAGTCCAAATTTTACTTGAATAGCTCTGTCAGATTATATGTTCTTGATTGCTTCTTCAATTTACTTGTTTGACAGTACAGATAAATACTAATCTTTGCGATAAGTTTTCTGTTGGGCACTACCCTACGCTTCTATGGGGTCCACCTTCTAAGTTTGTTCATGGAAGTTTTGATCCAAATCAAGGAAAGGGTGAAATTCTCTCTATTGATGATGGACGGACAGCAGATCGCCTGCTAAATTGGATTAATAAACAAATGAGCAGGTACAAAAACTCTCTGACTGGCAAGTAGCTGGGTAGAATCAAGTTGTTCCCCTTTTTTGTTTATTTATGAATTGGTGTTTGGAACAATTAATCTTAAAATGCTTGGTTAGTTAAACAATTTATGTATGCCAAAATCTGGTTCTTTTTCATGCCAGAAAGACTTATGTACTTTTCTGTATTTGACTACTGAACAATAATATGGCCTAATATCCATTTGGATCTTTATTTTTATATTTGCAGCTCTTATCATTTTGACGACCAGAGATATGAGAACGATCAACTTCATAAAAATGCTTCAGATATTGGACAGGTACTTTGGAGAGTATATACTAAATGCTGAAGCAAACTGATAAAATTTTACCTCCAACTGCTTTGTTGGTTTCTAACTTACTCGATGTGTATTTGGAGAAAGATTGCACGAGCTATATATGATATTGAGGAGGCTACATCCACTGCTTTTGACATCATTTTGGACCACAAGGTGAATATGGTGTGACATTCATCTTATTTTTCTTGTTGGTGCTTGTTTTTAATAAAAAAACATGTATAGATGATCAAAGCAGAGACTCGAGTGTCGCTTGTGAAGTTCTTCCAGCTTTTGGTTGTCCATCACCCATCTAGAAGGTTAGCAGCCATTCCTTTGTTTCTATGTTTTTGTTGATAATGTGCTTCTTTGTTTCCAACCTTTTCTGGTTCATTCTTGTTAGATGCCGGAAGGGAGCTGCAGAAATACTTGTTGATTTTGGTGATATTTCAGTTAGCAAGAAGGAATCTGAAACTGGTGGTGGTATGGGAGAAGTCAGACATTATGACATTTGTGGAAAAGATGTACCTCGTGGATACTGGGTAGGTTTTGTTTATAATTGAATTTTCCCTTGGCTTAGCTATCACGATGGTTATCTGCCCCTTAAGCTTTTAGAACATTTTCATACCTGCTTTAAACCAAATATCATGAAAATATTTGTGACAGCAATCTGTGCTTGAAGTTACTATTAAACTCCTCAGAAAACTAACCTAGATACAGAGAGGTGCTCAGCTGACCATTGTCTATCAATCATCAACTCAAAGATGCTCCATATGGATAACACTAAACTTTTTATATATGATGCACTTCCTTTGTTTTGATCATAGTTAATGTAGGTGTATTTCACAATTTGACTATTATTGACATCTTGGAAAGGCATTTATTATAATCCTTGCACTTGCAAGTTGCCACATCATGAAATATTGTAGCCTAGCACTCTTTTTTTATTCTCTACAATATATATATATATATATATATTTCCTTATATTCATTTTATTTTATATTACATTATCAGCTAATAATTTTCTGAATGTGGAAATGAATTATTTGTAGATGTTTTGTCGGGGAAGCAAGAATGAGACCAGAGGTTTCAGGTAAGCACTTATTTATTTTTATCTATTTCCTATTGTGTCTTTTGAAGGTATTGGGAAATACTTATCCATGTTTTAAGATCCTTTACTGTGTCTTACCTATTATTCCTAGAGAGATTTTTTTTTCATATTCTTAATTAAGTGGTGATGCTGGTGGTTCTATCATACAATTGCAAACAAGAGCACAGCAGAGAGTTTTATGGTGCAATGCATCCAGCAACTGGATGTTCGTCGATGTCTCTATTTGTACATGCCATATTCCGATATGGGAGAAGAAAAAAAAGACCTTTTCCAGCTCTAAACTGATTTCAAGAAAATTCTCTTTGCAATTTTGATATCTGTATTTGGTTTGAAAATATCATAGGAAAAATATCTACATTTTGAAACCCTCATTTGGCCAAGTAGCAAAGTGCAATCCTTAGTGTTATAAAGCAGTCATGACTGATTATTTGATTATATTGCAGTTGTGGTTTGTGGGTTTTGTTACATTCGCTTTCCGTAAGAGTTGATGATGGAGAAAGTCAGATGACATTCACTGCAATTTGTGATTTTGTACATAATTTCTTCATCTGTGAGGAGTGTAGGCAACATTTTTACAGCATGTGTTCGAGGTAATTTAAACAGTGTTGCCTTACAATTATCTTTGCAAAATGGCAGCTGAAAGTTTTAAACCTGCAGTGTCTCTAGCCCTTTCAAGAAATCCAAGGATCTAGTCCTTTGGCTATGGAATGCACACAACAAAGTTAACGAGCGACTCATGAAGGAAGAGGCAGCTCTTGGAACTGGTGATCCTGAGTTCCCGAAAACCATATGGCCTCCGAGACAGCTCTGTCCTTCTTGCCATATGAGTAAGAGTGAAAAAGATAAAGATAGTCAGATTGAGTGGGATCATGATGAGGTGTACAAATTTTTGATGGGCTATTACGGGAAAACACTGGTAACATTATACAAAGAAAAAGAACTTCTAGTGGAAAGGCAGGGCGATGGGTTGCTAGCGGAGGGTATAATAGCTTCAACATCAGTGAACGCGGTGGTGGTCCCAGTGGGGGCCGCACTGGCGATTGCGGTTGCCAGCTGTGCATTCGGAGCACTGGCTTGCTACTGGCGTCAACAGCAGAAGAGCCGGAAGTATAAATACCTACACTCTTTAAAGAATATATGAGTTATATATAGGGTGACCAGATAAATGTTGTTAGGAAAAAAAGGCGTTTGTAACTGTGGGGAATTTGGTGTTCTCATATATTGTTTTACACAAATGTTTCAGGCCGAGGAGAAGCTGGAACTGACTTAACTCAATCTATACAGTATATCGGAATGCGTGACGAGAGCCTTGGACCAGAGAGCATGCCTTTGTTCTCAGGCTGAGCTTCTTGATTGGAGTGTACAGATTTTTATTTGTATGAATATGGAGAGGATTTGTATCATAAATTCAGATTTTGCAGGAGCTTGTTTTCCCCTTTCCTCTTGTAGTTTATGTGCAACCTAGTTTTTGCGTTGTGAAACGTATCACCTAACACGAGGTGTTAAAAACTCGTTACTGGCTGTAACAGAAAACTGATTTCAATGTTTAAATGATTGGGCAAGTTTCATGTGATTACAGCTGTAGTCGTCTCCCTTGCACTGCAGACAGTTTTTTCTTTTTTCTTTTTCTTTTTCTTTTTCTTTTGGTTCTCTTGGAAAAACAGTGTTCTTTCTTCAAAACCTAAATCAACCATATGAAAAAGTTTTAATATTATTACAAAACTTAAAAGAATTTCAAAACTATTAAAATGGTATCATACTTTTCATATACTGCATTCCCTGTGCTCTCTATATATGTTAATGGCATTCTATGTCTAAGATTTTATATCCAAAATATAAATTGATAATTCAGTTTTCACAAATTACAGCGTGTGATGAATAATATTACATTCTAACGACTCTAATATGGTTTCAAAATCTCATAACACATAGGGCATAACAAAACGACAAATTATCGTCCTTACATTTAGAAAATTGCCATTTAAATCTCATAAATACCATCTGTATGCTTGGAGCATCACCAATTGTATTTGATATATATACAACTTCATTTTCAAGTAGAGAATTAATGACTACAATATATAACCAAAATGTTTAAACTAAATACCTAAACAGATATGCACAATACTTTATATATACATTTTAATCACTTAACAAATCAACAACTGTAATTCTAGTTTCTTTGTCACTAATTTAACAACGGATGGTTGAAATCGTGAAATGATATTTAATATAAATATTAAACTATCGATATAACAAAGGGAAAATATGCAAATCTAACCAAAATTTCGAAAATTATGCAGATTTATCCCAAAGTTTGTAAATTATGCAGATCTATCATATATAAATTATACTTCTGTTATGCAATTCCATCCCGGCGCCTAACAGTGTTAGTTTCGTGCTTATGTGTCACGTTAAATGTCATGTGGTTGTTTACGGCACACTTAGGGCCACGTAAACAGCCACATGAAATTTAACGTGTCACATAAGCACGAAACTAACACCGTTAGGTGCCGAGATGGAATTGCATAATAAATTATAGTTTAGGATGTATCTGCATAATTTACAAACTTGGGGATAGATTTGCATAATTTTTGAAATTTTGGGATAAATTTACATATTTTTCCTCTGGCAAAATATATAACATTTTAAACGTATAGTTTGAAAAATATTACTGCTAATAAACGTTGGGAAGTTTATAAAAATGAGAGAGAAAAAGAGATCAACTCAGAGAAGGGGATAGCCTCAATTAGAGAAACAGCGATTTTAGTTTGCCGTGTTGCGCTTTCAAAGATATTAAACCGTAACAATATGTACGTCTCAACAACCAAAACCAATCTCGTCTCAACCAAATTTCAAAATTAAAAATACAATAAATTTCTACCCAATCATTTCAGAATTTGGCATATTGCAGCCTGGCCTTGCGTTCCTACACAAAATATTATCTAATTCATCCCAAAATTTCGAAGGCATCAATTCTTTTTTTCGTTTTCTGGCGTTTCGTCAAATCAGGTAAGCTTATATTTCCTTCCGTTTTTATTTTGCTGGATTCAGCTACAGAACATCTGTTTTTCGTTGATGTTGAGATCTTATTTATTTTGGAAAGCGAGTTTATTTTAGATCTGCTTATAATCGTAAGATTAGGGCCTTCTTTTCAGTCTTAACTGAAGCCAGTGAATTTGTAGGCCTAGCTATGGCTGTGATTCAATAATTTCTTTTGTTGTGGAATAGTTCAATTTTTGCGCGCCGTGCGCGTGTTATAAGTTTAAAAATTAAATAACGTCCAAGATTATAGCGTCATGGGTTCTCAATAGGAGGCCATTGTTATTTTGATCCTACATCCCAAATTTTTGTTGAGGTGGTTCATTTGTTGATTTGTAATTCTCATTCGGGTGGCTAGTTAGTGGTGGTGAGGTTATGGGTTCTTAGTTTGCCTACATCTTCTGCGTCGAGTACCTGGATGCATCCAAGCCTCGGTTGCGGATACCTCAAAGATGGAATTTGTGACCTAAAGGTTGATCCACCGTATTTCCTAACACATACAAATGTTGAACTTCATTGACTGATCATCAACCTGGAGCAGAATGGATCGGCAGCATACATATACATCTGTATCTTAGTATCACGTCGTTAATATTCCCCGTTGTTTGTTTGATCAATAAAGATACTATTGCATTTCAAATTGGGAAAGTATGGTAATCAATCCCAATCTTTAGTAATTTATGGAATTCTATCTCATCCTTTGAAAATTATGGAATTTTATCTTACTCTATATTCTATCATGTAATACCATCCCGACCCACAAACACAGTGAAATTTTTTGCCACATCAACTGATAGGACACTGACTTGGATTTTATTGTTTTTTTGCTGACAATGAAAAACTGATTGCAAAATTCGAATTTCCCCCGTGGAAGAATGAAAAAAGGTTCAATTTGAATAAAAAACAGAACGCAGACATGACAGGGAAAAGAAAGTTCAATTTGAATAAAAAAGAAAAACAGAACACCAACATCCTATCAAGAATTCCTTTAAGTGCCAGCAGCGCACTAGTGGTTCATCCTCTTCGTACTCCTTGGCAGCTCAATCACCACAGCCTCATTATACAGCCTCCCTCTCCAGTCTGCAAAAGAAAATGTTTAAGTTAGCAAAAAAAATTAATGACAATAAAATTTAAGTCACTGACACGTCAGCCTTAACTGCTGATTTGGTAAAAAAATTGAAGGTGTTGGTGGATCGGGATGGAATTACATAATAGAATATAGTATGTGATAGAATTCCATAGTATTCAAAGTATGAGATAGAATTCCATAAATAACTAAAAGATTGGGATAAAATACCATATTTTGTTTTTCAAATTGATGTATTACTTGTGTAGTTCAACATTTATGATGAGGAATTTTGAGATTTCTGCTATATTATCAGTGCAGACATTGAGATTGATATCCGAGACGGTTTCGTGGTTGACATCCATCATGAAGTACTTGGAATACACTCCTCTTGACCCGTATGTTTTAAATATTTGGAAGAACTATTTTTCCCACTAAGCCTGGTTGTGTATTAGAAATTTGCTTCCTCATTGGTTATGTGTTAAGAGTTTGTCAACTAATCAATTGATATTATGTGCCTCCAGAATAAATAATTTTTTGAGTAATTTAACTCTTGGACAACGTACTATTGAAGGATGCCTGGAAGCTTACTCTTGTAAGTATGACATCCAAGAAGGGTTCATTAACTTTGTTGATGGGAAAGATAACGCGAGGTTTCTTTGTTATGTACTATTATAGGCAAACATATTGGAATAGATAAGAAGCTCTCTCTCAGCTTGGAGAATGAGGTGAGTGTCATTTCTGCAGTTGATATCTAAATTATAAGTGCTAAATCCTTTACAGATCTTTGCCAATTTTTCTTCGGAGGGACATCTAGCTTATACTAGACTACTAGTTCTAACACGTTATTTTTTCTACCTTGAGAAGCTTTTCACTTGAGAAGTTTTCTGCTATGCAGAGAATCCTTCACTGTAAAGTTGGATTATCTCTCTATGTCATATCCTGCAAAAATATTTGTAACTTCTTGCTTCTTAGCCACTTCAACCTGAAATCAATGTCTTATCTTACAATTTTCTAAAAATTGATCGATCTGGTTGACATCCATGATTGATTCAAATTCAGATTCTTGATCATCTTGGGAAGTCTTCTGATGCTGACTCTTCTTCACCCATTGAATATTTATTCAGTAGATCCAGGTTGGTGAATCAATCTCAAAAGCCTGGTCAATTTATTATATTCTATATTGTTTGTGATTGTCCCTTTTTTACCTGGAAGCCGGAAGACATTGATTTATCTACTCCTTACTCTTCATCACATCTATCCAGACTTCGAATTCAGGTAATTTACATTTTTATTTATTAATGTGTATTGAACAAGGAGGATTATGGGTAATGCCACTGTCAGCTTTCTTTGCGGCGTGGTATCCCACTATATAATCCTTTCTTGACGGCTTTGGGAGTGTTGTCAGAAGGTTTGACAGACAGTCTAGATTACTGTTGCTCTTACAAGGAGCTGAGAGTTCAAGTCTCTCCATTTCCCAACACTAACTGTCAGTTATATCTCATCTCGCCTCATATTTTGTATTATTCAAATCTGCATTTGGTGCTGCTTCACTGTATATTTTTCTGTATTTTCTTCTGTGCTACAATCTGCCAAATTTTGGTTGAACAGTGCAGTCAGAGCTCACGAGTTTTTCACTGAAGAAAGCTGGGACAGTTTTAAGCAGATATTTGATGTTTACATGCTTGAAGCCTCGAAGGTATTTTCACAAATATGTAATTAGTCTTGCATTATAGTGAATGTAAGTACAGTGCATCACTACCATACCTTAAAAAACTGTACATTTATACTGTTGTACTGTGCATCCATAGTTCTGTGCTTATAATATCTGTGATTTAATCAAACTGACCTTCAGTAGAATCTATCAATTCGCTTTATTTTCGGTGGATGGCTGACATGAGGAGACACTTCATTGTACCTGTGATTTAACCACGCCTCTCAGAAGCTTAGTGCTCGTGAAAGGCTCCGGAACAGTCAAACAAATTGTTGAAAGAACAATACAATAAGAACCATAACCAAAGATATCGTCAATCTAGTACCCTATCAAAATACTTCATAATTCACAAGACAATTGAACCCCAAAATGATCTTCAAAAAGTCCATGCAAGAGTTCACCCAACTATTTTCAAATGGAGCCACCCTCAACTAACTAAAATACTGAAATAAAATACAAAATCCAAATTTCTACACAGCATGTCAATGCTCATTACTTTGGCCCTGACAGACTTTGATAAACCTGAATATGCATATAAACCTTTAATAGTATCAGGAGACAGATAAGATTACTAACTGATTTCACATTTTCATAGCATGCCCCTGATATTGTAGGATACTTTGTAAAATATCCAGCATGATCAACTGCAGGACAAGTTTTAAACTTACCAGATAGACATTGTGGTTTGAGATTTGTAGGCTTAAACTGTCTCTTGATGATTTTGCACAGCAATCTATGTGCGTGCAACTTCAGTTTTCAAGCAACTTCAGTTATCAATGTCCTTGAAGGATTATATTTCTACTCACCTCTGTTGATCAAACTAAATATATTACTAGAAGACATCGATTTATTATTCGTGCTTTTCAAATTTGGGGGTTTGTCTGGTTATGTATGGTCAGTTTCGTTGATATGCAGGAGTGGCTCGAGGAGAATGAAGGAGGTACCTTGCTGGAGGCCTTGTACAAGGCCTTAGATGAGGTATCTTCAGCCTTACAGAGGAAAAACCCGAAGGAGTCGGGGAAAATCCAACATGTGAAGGATAATAAGAGCTTTTAAGAAATATCAGCTAACCTGTGTTGTTGTTGCAGGTTGTGAAACTGTCAGATTGTGAAATCTACAGCTACAACCCGGAGGCTGAAGCAGATCCGTTCCTGGAGAAAGGAGTCATGTAAGCCTTAATACAACTTAAGTAACAGTTCATTTTGCTTTAGTAGATCTTTAACTTGTGCTGTTATTTCAAATTCTTGTACGTTCCAGATGGTCATATCATTTCTTCTTCTACAATAGAAAGCTCAAGCGTGTTGTAAGCTTTCGTTTTAGCTGTCTAAGGTAATTTAGGAATATTATCATCCATTTGTTTCTACTGTCATCTGGAACTTGACTCTACAGTTATACTCATCACATGTTCTCTTTGGCAGCAACTTGGTGAGCGACAGTTTTTATCCTGAAGAGTCAAGCCTAGAGGAAGATGGAGAAATATTTGATGATATGGACATATAATTGGAGCAATCCTGCGATTATAATCATGAAACTCTTGCATCAAACCTCTTGATGTATTTAGCCTGAACAGTATCTAAGTTATGCATTCTTTTGTTTCTGGTAGCGTTTCCTGTTTGTAAATACCAGATACATATTATGGCCCTCATTGTTCCACTTTGTAGAAACCTAACCGTATGTATGTAAATGCCATGTATCAGGTTTGGAACTTGTTGGAAGTCTTGATATGATTACATTAATTGTTCTCAAACAGAGTCACCCACAACCAAAAAGCACTCATCTAAATATCTTGACAATATATACAAAACATATTCTGTAAACTCCTGCAGCAATCAAAGATAAGGACAATTGCAACAACAAACACGCTAAATACCAAAATAAGACAGGAAGATACAGAGAATTATTCAAAATGAGGAACTCTAAGTAGTGCTTCAGCTTTGATATGGTGATTACGTGTCCAAGGTCTCTCCAAGCAATGGATGCTCAGCTTCCAGAGAAAACGGGGCAATGGAGTCGAAATGCATGCTGTCGGAGATGGAAGTGAAGTCACGTGACTCAGCAATCTGAATAGCATGACACTCTTTGCTGCCATCACCACTTTGTACAACATTAGAGCATTCTTCCACCTCTTGAATTCTTTCCAGCTCGGCTGCAACTGCCCTCATTGTCGGCCTTCTTTTGCCATTCAAATGAAGACATCTTCTAGCAAGATTACCAAGGACAACTATTTCTTCCCTCCTGCCTTCTTTGAGGACCCTTGCATCAAGAATCTCAAACAACTGGTTTTCCTCCATTGAGTGCAAGAAATGCGTGGCTAAACTCCTTCCTGTTTCGTCTCTGCTGTACATCGCTCTTTTCTGTGAACTGATTTGACTGGAAGTATTCGGGATCCAAGTAGCCAAAGGTCCCTAGAACTCGGGTGGTGACATGAGTTTGATCCAGAGCCACTGATCTTGATGTCCCAAAATCTGAAACTTTGGCCCTGCACTTTTCATCCAAGAGTATGTTTGTTGACTTGATATCTCGATGATAAATGGGTGCAGACGCAGCAGAGTGCAAGTACGCAAGTGCCCCTGCTATTTCTTTAGCGATTCTCATACGCATTTTCCAAGTTAAAGGGAATTCCTCACTGGGCTCGTGGATGTGCTCGTAAAGAGTGCCATTTGGAATGAATTCGTACACGAGAAGAGGAACTTCAGTCTCTAGGCAACATCCCAGTAATTGAACTACATTCCTGTGGTTTACTTGTGAAAGTATAACCACCTCATTATTGAAGACTTCAAGATCACCTTCTTCTACCTTTTTGGACTTCTTAACTGCTACAATCCTCCCATCTGTCAACATTCCTTTGTAGACAGTACCTTGGCCACCGCAGCCAAGTATACGGTTTTCGTTATAGCGATCAGTAGCCTGGGTCAACTCTTTGGAGCTGTACAACTTGGTCTTCTCAAGGCCATTTTCAGTTGTGGACAACTGCTGCTCCAACAACAACCCACCATTTCCCTTGAAAAACTCGCGCCTGCGGTTAGCCTTGATCCTTTTTCTGATGAATTTTACCAACCTCCATGCTATGAGGAGCAAAATCAGTTCGCCTATCACACTGCCAATACTGATGAGTGCTATCTTAACAGAAGCTTTACGTTTGCCATTTGTATCTCGACAATCATAACTCCCATTCACGTTGATACAACTCCATGATCCGCAACCATAGTACTGTAACCCTCTGCTGCATTCATCTATATCACTGCATCCTTGTGGTAGATATGGGTTGCCTTCATAACCGTCGGGGCAAGAGCAGTACTTGATCGAAGACACACCACCATATCCACGATAATAATTTGAATGGTAGGGATAGTAGTAGTTTTCAAGAAAAGAATATTGATCACTTTCAGACTTTTTTCGGCAAACATAAGAAGTAGGATATAGGCGGCAATAATCATTAAGAATTGTGAAGAAACAGGAATGACGGTCAGACGAATTAAAATGTCTGTTGCCAGATTCATCAGGATTGGAGAGGCAGTGATCACGGGAAAAGGTGCAAGTTGAATTAGTGTAACCTTTGAGTTGGCCATATTCCCACTCAAGTACCATTGGAGCATATTGAAATGGAAGCTCCAGCTTGTATCTTTCATAATATTTTTGGAGGCCTTTCTTGTGAGCAGGGAAAACATAACCACAGGAGGAGGAGCTATTGTCAATATCATCGGTGGTTTTGTAAGTGTAGCTGAGCTCCTTGAAGCGGCGTGGAATCGCTATCTGGCAGCAGTTGACGCCATTGCAATTGGTCTCGGTGGAGTTGGCTTCACATATGGGGGGTGCATCCTCCCGAGGTTGAGCTTCTGCTAGCACGCAGCCACACGGAATTCTTGCACCCAAATACAAGCAGTGAGTTGTATCGCGCTGAGATGGTGAATGGACTTCCCTCAAGTGATGTGTGATCAGATTTCCTGAACTCAGCACACTAGTGCATTTCATGGGTGAGGGTGACACCCTCTGCCTTACTATCACTGTACCTGACAGCAAGATATCTAGTGCTTCCATATTGATGCTGCTCAGTATTGGTACGGAATTATTGCAGAAGACATGGAAGGAAGAATTTGCACTGCATCCCCTACCAATCCCAAAAGGATACGGGATGCTCACATATCCACACAACCAGGCAAAGACAAAGGTACCGCAGCAAGAGTTGCTGTTATCAAGGAAAACACATGGAGAAGAAGTAGTAGTATTATGTTCCACTGCATCGTATTCTTTTCCTCCTGCAACAGTTTCCAATATCAAACTTCAAGCTAGTATTAGTTAATTACTTTTAAACAGGCTAGCTTTAAGGGAAAGCGTATATGGAAAAATCAGGAACATAACTATACATCGATTACATGTACAAATCAACGTCAAAAACGTACCTTGAATCAATGTGATTTTGCTGAGCTAAATAATAGAATCCTGCTGTTTGATTTGACGACGTATGAATCAAATAGGATTGGATGGATTAGTAAAACATGGCCAATGTTTAAGTCTTCTTCCCAGTCAACTGCAACTGTACAGGTTACTTAAACCGATAAATGGAGTTTGTTTTCGGTCACCATCTCCCGCATAATAGTAAACCAAATTATTTGCTACACAACTCACACGTGAGTATAAGGGTACTAAAATCAAATTTTATCCACAAAAGAAGCTAAACATAATACGTTGCCGAGCTATTCCAGTAGTAACCATAATTCAAATTTGAAATATTAAATTTTGTATGGTAAAATTTTTAATTGAATCATCTAAAAAATTTCTGCTGGACCGTCCAATGAGTAAAGATAGATTCTGGTAAGGTTTATAATGCAATAATTAGGGCTCATATAGGTTATTGAGTTTAATTATGGAAGAATTCTTTTAACTTGTTAGATCATCTAACTTAAGACCTCCTTTTTGTTAATATCAATTTTTATTATTAGTTAGTTTATAGCATACATTAGAAAGTATTCCGCAAAAGCAGAATTTCTTAATTTAATGAAAAAGCTATTGCATTTTTTCTTTTTAAAATGCTACGTCAGTTTGATACTTGTCCAATCAGTACGTGATGACCAATTCTTTTGTGACAGTTTTCATGAAAAAAAAATGACAGCGTACATTAAATAGCAAATTTTTAAACATTTAATTTCTTTTTGACAAAATGATGGACAAAGATAGAAAGAGATTCATTATGTTCATGCGCTAAATAAGTAATGAATGGTCAACATCAATCTGTTGCCACTAAATATTGGACGATGGTATGAAGCAAAATGAGTAACAAGATAGTACATTATGAAATTCTAGAATCAATGTAATAATAATAATGCAAGCATTTGTCCCTTGGGGATACCCCAGTGGTGGAGAGCCATGTGTATAGACCCTCCAAATAAGAGAGGTTTAGAGTCCCTCCTCCTCCAACTAAAAAAAATAATGCAAGGATCTAATGTCAGAAAATAACCAAATGCAACACGGAAGCAATAACCCACACACGATAATGAAAATAAACATGCACATAAGAGAGACACAATTTTTGTTCACCCAATTCACCAATTTGTGACTATGTCTGAGAGTACTACCGAGTTGAAATATTCATTAGAGAGTTTTTGTGATTCAACAATGACCTCATCATGAAAGTTGATCCCATCATTACGGACCTCGTCATCAAAGTTGATCCCTACTGAGTGCAACTGTGTTGTGATTAAATTAAACTTGTTGAGATGCTAGCTATCGGCATAGTCTCGGACATCTTCAAATTGAACAGACAGGTCATCAAATGCACCTTATTGGCTGCAGATGACTTCTCGTACATTTCTGACATTATATCCAACATCTGTCTGGTGGTTCTTGCCTTAGTACTATGATACTATGAGAAGCGACATTCTTGGATAAAGAGAGAAGCCCCAATCATTGTTTCCTGTCGAAGAGCTCCCATTCGCTTTCTTCTTCCAGTCTAGCAGCAGATGTTGCTTTCTCCCCAGTTATAAGCTCCACCATAACTGGATACGTCGCTCTTTTCAGTGAATTGGCTCGACTGCCAAAGGTGCCTACTACTCGCATAGTCAGGTGAGTTTGGTCGATAAGAACTGATGTTGATGTCCCAAATCTGAAATCTTGGCTCCGTATCTCTCATCTTAGAGAATGTTTGTTGACTTGATATATCGGTGATGAATTGGAACAGATGCAGCAGAGTACAAATAAGCAAGTGCCCCCTGCTGTTACTTTTGCAATCTTACCCGCATCGCCGAGAATATCGGATGCTGTTGTGATGATGGCTCGAGATATCACTCACATCTCGAAAATATGTGCTTTCATATTCACAAAGGGAACTCCCGCTTTCGTCAATGCAAGTTTCAAATTGGTTTCGTCCGAGAATGGAGTAGTCCTGAGATTCAACAAAATAGCACTCTCGATTGTCATCTTCATTCTGCAAACGAACTGAGCCTTGTTTGAATACGTACTTGAACTCCTGCGCAGGCAAGAGCAATATGTAGTCCAAGATACATAACTGTTTTCTGGTCAATATCAGATTTCCCAGTGCAGCAATATTTATTAAGATCCAATTGTTAATAGTGCACCCTGATATGGTTAATTTAATGTCGTACATGACGGATTCAAACTCAGCTTCCCCAGCATTCCATCCATCTTATAGTGAACAGTGACCCATCGGGAATATTTGTGAAGTTTATTCAAGCAATTGTATTACAAAAGCACATTGTTAATCTACTTTCTCAAGAATGTAGAAGGAACAAATTGTGAAGCCTAAAAGAAAGCAGCACTGTATATTATTTCTCGAAAGCCTCCGCAAGTTGTGTACATCATATAATTCATAACAGCTAGATGTGAAATCTAACTTTATACTCACACATGAGAACAGGGATGATTACATTACATACAACATCATTGTCTGTAGTAGCTGCTCTGGTAGGGAGGTGGATATGGCGGTTGAGCCGGGTAAGGAGGGGGGGGCATGGATCCGGTTTGCTGCGGAGGTGCATTATAGTATGGGCTCTGCCAGCCAGCATATGGCGGTTGCCTGTAGTCAGGGCTCACCGTATGCTGTTGGTGCTGGGGAGGAGGGTATGCTTGATTCGAAACGGGGGCATGATAAGGATGTGGTGGTGCTTGTGAGTACCCATAAGCAGGAGTTTGGCCATAGGGAGGAGGAGTTGGGTGCTGAGGCAGCTGGTATGTTGGGGTTTGATATGTCGTGTTGGGCGTATTTCTTGGATCCAACCGTGGTTGGGGATTGGAAATTTGAGTTTGGTGAGGCTGCGAAACGGGAGGGAAAGAATAGCCAGAAGTTTTGCTATCTTGGAAACTGAGACCCGCTATTTGCCTCTGAACATCATCAATCATGTCGTGGCACTGCGTACTTCTAGTCATCACAAAATCGCTGCATTGTTGCTTTACAAGAGTTATAGCATCCTGTTTTGCAGGAAAACCAGAATTACTGATTGATTCAACATCATTGCGGATGAGGAGAGAACTTGAAGAGGAAAGTCGCAATGATCTTGTAAACTATGATGAGACGATTTGATGGAAGGAATTTCTTACCTGAAGGGTAACATAAAACTTCAGTCCTTCGTTAATGTTCTCCTTGATTTCTCGGTATTTAGTTATGGCAGCTTCAATTTGCTTATAGCTCTTCTCACGAGATGCTGAAAGTTTAAAGAATGGAACCTCAGCAGAGAGGAAGTACAATATGCGGGCAAAAAATTACTTGTGTGCGTGAAGAATTCTCTGGAAGAAGAAGTATATCAGCAAAATGACTAAGAGCAGCATAGCACAAACTGCATTCTAGTACCTTTGTAGTCTTCAAGGTTAAAGATAGCAGCAAATTCATCATTTTGTGCCTGCCGAAATACAAAGGACCCATTAATAATGGCTTCAACCAAGTATCAGCTTTGAATCAACTTCTAAAGCAATAGTGTTCCAATCAAAACCACTTAATGGTAAATAGTTATACAAGATTGAGTAATTAGCATATCAAGAGCGATCTAATTAGCTTTACGCTCGAAAAGACAGTATATGAGCAAAAGGAATTAGTATATAGCGAAAATCTGAATAACCCAATTGTTTTACTTAATGATTGCTTGGATGGAGAGGAATGTATTAAGGCAAAAGTGTAATTGACTAATCCAGAAGGTCCTACCAGTGCTATTGCCTGTATCTTATGAATGGGAGTAACAGACAATATAGGAGAGCATTGAAAATTATTATTTAAAATATTCGACCTAGTGCCATGGAAGTTTATGATATAAAACAGATAAAAACTTGGAACACACTTGACTGTTCTAGATGTATAGAACTGCATATCTTTTGCTCTAACCCACACTTAACAAATTCAATTTATATCAAGCTGCACAGCAACAAGCTTATAATTTTATGGAACAGTGTAAACATAAAAAGGGAGACCTATTAAAAATAAACAAAATGTCGACCTGAATATGCATCAATAATTGCTCTTGAGATTCAAGGTTTTTTGCTATTTCTTCACAAATGTGGTCATATTTTGATATCTCCCTTCTGAAAAGATCCTCATGAGAGCCAGTTGTAGCCATCAACTTGGGTAGTATATCATCCTGACACAAAGACCATAAGCTAAAAAAGTCAAACAATAAAAAACCGAGCTAAGCACGAAACTGACAGGGTCAAATAACAGATGCATTTCTGTACTCGAATGTCAATATTAGCGTTGTAATATAACATTTCCCTAAATTTGTCTTCCATTTTCTTTCTTTTTCGTGTGTCCTTTTTTGTCTAGGGGGTTGGAATATGGAAGTATTACATCACTCGAAACAAGGACGAACAATCACGAGAAAGAGTATTAGTCCACGCCAATCATTTTCAGTTCAATGCAAAGGAGCTAATTTTCTTCACTGTATCTTTTTATCTAAACGTTCAACACCCTAGTGCAACAAAGAATCAGTATGGCATGATTGATGTTATTTATAAGTTCTTCTGCATTTCTATGTTTGTTCAACAGCAATACCAGGTCCCAAACTGAGTCCATTATGTTTGCAGTCCGCAAAAGGAGTATCAGAAGACACTGCAGATCGCCTAGCACATAATTCCTAGATAACAAACATAATGGGCACATGACCAGCAATGCGCACCTTTCTCTTCATTTCTTTCAGCATGTCTTCAAGACCTGCCCTGTGAGCACCAAGAGTCTCCAATTGCCTCTACAAAGAATCAAAGAGACAACAGTATATTAAAGAAGAAATTTTCAGTACGTTAAGAAATTTTCAGTACGTTTTAACTGTATCATGAACGAGTAGCAACAGCCACTAGGTTATTCAGTTTTTTCAAGAAGATTTCTTTCACAAAATCTCATAATTATTCCATTACTGTTCAAGAAAATTTTTGAAAGAAATTACAGTGAAGATGGTTACGAAGATATAGCATTCATAAGAAGTACCAGTAAGACGATTGAGAAACATGATGAAGATGCAGTATTCATACGGAGAACAAGTATACTATAGCCTAAGTTGGACGAAGTTACCAAATTTTGCTTCAGGGCTCCCACTATAGCATCTTCACTGGCATCCAGAGACATTATTGGCCTCGAAAGACTTGGCAAGGCAGATTCTATCTATAAGAACCAAAAGATGAGAACAAAATGATTGTGCTTGCAATAAGTTCCATCATACAGATAAGGGCACAGAGTCTGTAAAACTGAATGAGAAGCGCACCCAGTCTGTAAAAACTGAATGAAAAGCATGATTTACAGAGTTATTGTACAGAAGGAAACTACTAAGCAAAATGCTGGCACGAATCAATCAATTAAAGAACCAGTGGCGGACCTATGTGTAATTTTGGGGTAAGACTTGTACCCCCCAAAAGATATTTTTTTAATATATGTCTATATAATTATATTTTTTAAAAAATATATATGCATATATAAATGTATCCCATCATATGTTTATCTTGTTATTTTTTACAACTCATAAACCTCGTACCCCCGATTCTAAATTTCAGGGTACACCACTGTAAAGAACAGTTTTTTTATATATTGGTCCGTGATTCAACCTTTTAGTTCTCATACTTCAATTTAATTTCTAGCTTGGAACCATGAACCATCTAGACAAATTTATTAGCCCTGGGGCAGTAGAGAAAGAGCCAAAATAAATGAAGGCCTGCAGTGCTTTCCAGTAGAACTAGTTTTATGCCCGCGCGTTGCGCGATCCAAACTCCAGTATGATTATTCATTCTAAGATATGATAAACAAAATTATATTTTTAAGTTATAATCGGAAAATGTATTTAATTGTTGTCCATAAATATTATCAACATAATTATACACAAATCTAAAAAGTAACATAAATAGAATTCGAGTAAAAATTTAGCTCAACTTAAATAAAAAAAATAAAAACATGTTTATATTTAGTATAAAAATAAACTTAAAACAAAAATAAAATTGATGAAAATGTAATGCCTTAAAGGAAAATGACATATAATAAATTTATTACTAATTGTATAAATATATGTTATAATATAAATAAATAATAAATAAAAGAAAAGAAAGAGAAAGAGAAAATGGTATTGATGATGTGATGTTTTTAAGAGGAAAAATGTTGATGATGTGATACTTTTAAGAGAGAAAGTGGCAAAAATGTAATTTTGATGACTATTTAGCTTTAATATATTAGTAGATGAGCTAGCTGACAACAATGCATCGCCATTGAATATTGCACACATTTACCACAACTAGTCAAGAAAACCATCTATAAGACATACTAGGACTGCTGTACAAACAAACAAGACAAATTCTCATTGGAAAATGAATAGCAACAGAATACTTAAGTAGGACAAAGCTCAAAACATACCGGATGAGAGTCGAGAATCGACATAAGTGCAGAATGCTCTCTAACAGATCTCTCAATCCGAGCATCACTTTCTGCAGCTTGCTTCAAATTTGCCGCAAATCTATTTGTCCTGTCATGTAAGTTCTTCGTTAAGGTACTTGATTGTGGCCTCGTCCACCGAGTTCCAAATTGGTTTCTGAATTGTGCATCCTCGGTGGCTTCTTTCTGCAACTGCTCCTCTATGTGAACCAATAACTCATGGTTTACCCTACTTAAATCTTTAAGTTGCTGAAGCTCAGCTTCTAAACCAGCTGGACCCCCACAAATCTGTACTGCCTCAACATCTTCTTTCAAATCAGTTGGCAGAGGAGTGTTCCCCTCCAGTGCAAGAATTGAGTCGGGCAAATCCATCTCCTTCAACCTCACTCGAGCTAGTTCACTTCCCTGTTGTAATTTCTCAGCCTGTGTCCTAATGATTTCATCAACCATTTCTGTATACCTAGAAAGTGACTTAGCACTACTATCAGGGACAAGACTGGAAAACATCTTCTCCTTGCTAGCATCTAACACCTCATTCATTGCCATTGGCTTAACCATAGAAAAAGTAGGAAGTGTTTGTAAAGAACTGGCAGGAGGAACCCTCATCAGGTACACTCTATCATTCTCCTTCACGGCCCTCTCCAAGTTAGATTTTAAATTAGTTTCTAGCTTAGCAACTGCATCCAAGAGCTGTGGCGCAGCCCCTTTGGGGGCCGTTTTTCTTGCCTCAACCAATACGTTAACCCCAATTTTTAGACGTGCTATTTCTTCAGCAATTTCCTCCTTTGCATGCAGCTCCAAACTGTACCTGTAGCATGCTTCTCCATGAAACATAGCTGCCTTCAGTTGAACATGGGAAATCCATGCCTTCTCGAAGTGCTGGCTCAATGGGGCAACAGTAAGTGCTGCCAATGCCTCCTCGTAGAATAGCCCAACCTGCAGTCAAGATTAACCATTTTAAAGTCAAATGAATTTATCCATACTAAAAGAGTGCAAAATTGTGCATCCCGTCAAGATAATTTTTTTTTAATTGGAGTCATAAATATCTGGCCCTGGAGTTCACTTTTTGAAGATATATGATGGGCCACGGTCAAGGACTTGGCAGGTTTTTACGAGAGGCCCGCGAAGAGTAGTAGATTACTAAATTATTAGGGTCGTGTTCGTTATTATTATTATTATTGTTAGAAGGATTAGGGTTTGGGGTCGCGAGCTGCATGGGCTGCGGCGTGTCGTTGTCATCTTTGCTTGGGTCTTAAGGTAGGGTTCTGTTATTATTTAAGAAGTCATAGGAATTCATTTGGGGTATCAGTTCTCTTGTTAATTGGGTAGCTATTGCTACTTGGCCTCGCAAGAGGTGTTCCAGTCAATTTAAAAAAAGTATTTGCTTTCGTTCTATCAATTTGGTGCATGAACGTGGT
>AYJT01002373.1:0-20351 GCA_001278415.1 Ocimum tenuiflorum | reverse complement strand
TATATATATATATATAACCTTAAAAAACATATATAAAAAACACAAGATAGAATACAAAAGAGTCAACATAAATTTTTATATTACATAGAAAGATAAATATTATAATTTTTTAATAAATATCTATTATTATTATTTAATCAATAAAAAATATTGTATGCCCCATTAAATTAGGGGTTTCGGGGGTCGTCCTTCCGACCCAGCTGCAGGCTGCCCTGGGTAGATCCGTAAATTGGGTATCCCACCGGAAAATGAAGTTTGTCACGCCGTGGACCCAGTCCACACTGATCTCAAGCGGGGCCCACTTCTCCAACCGCGGACACGGAGCCCGCCCCAAGTGATTGGCCGAAATGACCATTTTGCCATTTTGGACACATTCACATCAGTAGCGCAATGGCCTGTCTTATATTAATTAACAATGGGTCAGCTTCTAAACATGTGCAGTCAATCAACGTGAACACGTTGATTAATTGCTAATAAAAAGTTAAAAAAAAAAAGAAGAAAGAAAACCTGAGGCAAATCTTCCGCGAGAATTGGGAACTCACAACTTATAGTCCGTTGTAAATATTTCGAGAGAGAGAGAGCACTGACGCATCTGATAGGCCGCACTCCGCACACTCGTGCACTGAAAACCTAATGGTCTGTGAATTTGGGGTGGATTCATTTGGAAATGGCTTGCCGTGCTCGCATCGGATTGTTCGTTCAGCTCGATCTCTGCGTGGATTTTTTTGAGTGGTTTTTGGAATGATCGTGCGAAGGATGTTGCTTTTGGGAAATCTGATTACAGAAATTTGACTTTTTTTTCTGTATTCTGATTTTGTAATTTTTCGATTTTGTGGTTTTTACTGATTTGAATTTTAGATGAGTGTTTGAGGTTGCGTGTGAAGGGGATAGTAGTTGCCATTGGAGGCGGGTAAAATGAGCAACAGTGAGGTGAAAACCGCGAGTGTTCGCGACCTATTAGAGGAAGCTAAGAAGCGGATTGTTTTTTTGATCGTATGCGTTGTCGGACTGTCCTACTTCATGTCATGTAAGTGATTGTTCATCACTTACTTTTTTTCCCTTAATACGATTTTGGCAATCAGGTTTAAAGTTTTAGTTCTGCTTGTTTTCCTTTATGTTCACTGCTTGTATTAGGATGTTGTATTTGGGGAATGTGTTTACTAAGTGTAAGGGAGAAATGTAGGAGTAACTTGATTGCTGTCCGACTGTTTATACTTACGTATGCTTTATGTAAGTATAAATCGCAATTCTGTATATGCTTTATGCTTTTTTTTTGCCTATATTTTCTCCACGAGATTTGTTACAGAGATAAACAAATTGACAAGAGCTCTGCGTAAAACATAATTGGAGATGAGCTGTAAGAGTTTGCGATTTAGGGACTCGTGGAGTTATTTGCACAAAAAACAGAAGTACATTTATTCAATTCCGCGAGTTCAACGAGAACTTTTGCTATTCAATAAGATTTTCCGGTTGTTGTTTTGTTGGTCCACACATTCCTTTAACTGATCTTTCAAACATACTGTGATGTTGGCAGTTGTAGTTGCACGTTAAATTTAATCTTTTAGTAAATTAACTGTCACCAAAGTGCTATGATATAGCTCTTGCTTGGCTTGAATTATGAAGATAAATACTCCTTATTGTTTGGTTCGTTCTTTCGCCTAGCGAGGAATTAGTTTCTTTTGGAAACTGTTTGAACATTACAGGATGATAATACAACTGAAGAATCAAAGAAGGACTGTGGCTTGAAGCTGAAACTGCTACATCATTTCCTATGAACATAATGTGATAGGTCTTTGCATTAGAGAAGCATTACAAATAACAGCACAAAGTAAAGATTAGGTTGTCATTTTAAAGGTCAGTGTTTGGAATAAGAAAGATTTAACTGATTACGAGCTTAAAGTTCTCTGGGCTTGACTTTATGATCCTGTCCCAAGTGGTTGATTTATAGTAACCCTTTCAGGTTTGGGTTTCATCTTTCTAATTTGTTTCTACATAGAAGATAGTTCTAAGTTGATGCATTCCCATGTAATCAATCTTTTTTTAGCTCGATGTTGGAAACAACAATTTGTGCTATTGATGTAAAACTAAAGCAGATCCTTTCTGGAAAAATATGATCCTGATTGCCTCATTCTCTGTGGGAAATTGCATAATTTCATTCATTGTGTGTAACTGTTGAAATGGAAAGGTTTGCATATACTTCCATCATATCTTTGTTTGGGTGTATTCTGGTGTTGTTGTCCTTGTGCCTTCATATTATTAATCATGAATATCACTTCTTAATGCTGATGTAAATACTAACGGAAGCCTGTTACACATAATGCATTGATTCTATTTTGGCATATAAGTCCACGTTCAGATTTTGGTTTTGGTGGATCTTTCCACAACCATAACATCAAGGATTTTGATCTGTACTGCTAATACTTATAATGAACCAATAATTTAAACCTAGATGTGATTATCCAAAAGTTATTATTGAGTATTGTTTCTTTAATGAAATTGCATGATTTTCATTTTCGGCCCATGCCATATTAGCATTTAATTTTCCTTTTCTGTTGCAGTAACAAGTTCGTCAGTTCTTGTCAACTTGCCTGCTGCTCTATTGTTAATCATCACTCTTCGCTATTTGTCTTTGGATATTGATATACGGAGGAAATCTGCAACTTTCAAAAGCAAACAAACAGCAACCAACGTTTCTTCTACTAAAAATCCACTAAAGGGTATCAGAGTTGAGATTCAAAGGTCTGACTGGAAGCGTAAGGTTAACTCTCCTGTTGTTGAGGAGGCATTTGACCAATTCAGTAGACATATTGTCTCAGAGTGGGTGACAGATCTGTGGTACTCCCGCATAACGCCGGATAGACAGGGTCCGGAGGAGCTTGTGCTGATCATAAATGGTGTACTTGGAGAAATTTCAGGTCGCATGAGAAATATTAATTTGATAGATCTTTTAACAAGGTTCAGTACTCTGATCTTTTCCTGATCAATCTCTTCTTATCGATGTAGGGTCTGAATAGCATATTAGACGAGTATTTGCTTGGTATTTTGCAGGGATATTATCAGTATTTTTTGTCGTAGGCTGGAGCTCTTTCGTGTAACTAAAACAAAGATTGAGAGAAATCAATCAAGGTTCTTGACTGTTGAAGAGCGAGATCTAGAATTAAAATCTGCTCTGGCCGCTGAGAACAAATTGCATCCCATTTTATTTTCTGCTGAAGCTGAGCATAAGGTTGTCCTTCTTTTGGAATATTCTCAGGATTCTAGCAATCATAAGCAGTAGCAGTTGCATGTTTTCCCTGATTGACAAACTCTTCTTTTGATTAATTTTGGAGCAAAACAGGTTCTCCAGCATATTATGGATGGCCTTATTGTACTTACATTTAGGCCAGAGGATCTGCAATGTTCACTGTTCCGCTATATTATAAGAGAACTCCTTGCTTGTGTTGTAATGAGACCGGTGCTGAATCTTGCTAACCCCAGGTAAGTATATCACTTATGACATTTCTTAATATGCAATTTTTCTATTTCATTGGCTCTGCCTAATTTGATGTCTTTATACACTTTATGTTGTGAAATTTGGTCAGGTTTGTTAATGAGAGGATAGAATCTCTTATTATTTCTAGAAAAGTTGGAAAAGAAAATGTGGTGACAGACACGGGTTCAGAGTCTAGAACAAATGCATCTCCAGATATTTCATCTGATCATATCACACAAATAGCAGATCCTTCTGTCAAGGGAGTTGAACTGGTGCAACTGAAGAAGGATCAGAAAAAGAAAGAGGCCAATAGACATGAATCAGATTTCATGAATGGAGAACATCTTTCTAAGGATCCATTGCTTTCCATGGACACACGGTCAACCCGCTCCTGGAATTCTCTTCCAGAAATCCATGGTGTTGCTGGAAGAGATGTTCAAAGAGACCTATCAGGGGAATGGGGTGATGCACTAGACGTGTTTTCTCAAAGAAAAACTGAGGCTCTGGCTCCAGAACATTTCGAAAATATGTGGACAAAAGGAAGAGATTACCGAATGAAGGAAGATACAAATCAGTTGGCTGATCCTGCACACAGGAACTCTTTGGTGGGGGTTTCCAATTCTGTGATGCGGCCAAATGGTATTCCTGAGCAGAAGAAAAAGGAGCAGAATAAAACTTCTGATACTACAGAAAAAGATTTGTCCAACTCTGGATTTAACAGAAAGCCGGACGAAGACAATGTTGAATCCTTATGCAAAGAGGAAGATCTTGAAAATTTGCCTTCTGATGATGAGGTTGAATCCAGGAGCAGTAGCTATACTGAGGATGATGATATGAACAATGTTATGGGTCTCGACTCTCCAGGTGTTAAAGTTTGGGATGGTAAAAATAAAAGAAATTTCAGCCACATTCATCATCCCCTTGAAACTTTTGACAGGAACAAGAGCACAAAAACCAGGAGCAATCAGCTTCGTTCTAGAATAAAGAGAACAAAGTCTGTAAAGAAAAAATCTCGATCTAGTACTCAGAATGAGCAAGTATGGCACGAGGTTGAAAGAAAAAGTTATTTATTAGGAGAAGGGGAGGATGTGCTGAACTACTCCAAAGTGGCTGGCAAGTCTGTAGACTCAAGTGAGGACTCTGAGGCAGAGTTATCGGGTAGAATTAATAGTGGAACCACAACTTCATCATCTATGTCTTATGCTTCTTTACTTGAAAGTCAAAGTTTGGCTGCTAATAAAGCAAAAAATTCAGTAATTACCGATCCCTTTTTTAAATTGAGATGTGAGGTACTCCTATCCCACTTTACTTTTTCTGCTATTTATATGCTTGATTGCATGCTTTATGCATGATGATGCTAAGAATTGGAATTCATTTACTTTTGCAGGTATTGGGTGCAAATATTGTAAAGAGTGGGTCAAAAACATTCGCTGTATATTGCATTTCAGTTACAGATATGAACAGTCACAGTTGGTCTATCAAAAGAAGGTGTCACAACATTCTTTAGACTATCTAATTAGTATATTGATTCCTGCTATGATGCTTCTTTGCTGGAATTCATGTATGCATTTATGTCCTCATTTGAATAAATAAAATATTAGATGAGATTAAATAATTGAGTAGTTTACACAACTTCTTCTATATGCCATTCCAAATGAGTCGTTATGGGTTGTTGGGTCAAAACTCTTCCTATTTCAGGAGAAATGATAATAAATATAGATCTTGACTCTAAAATACAAGGAGTACTGTGTCATAGAGAAAGTTTGCTTCCCTGAAGCTAATTTTATTTCTGATGCCGACAGATATCAACACTTTGTGGAGTTGCATAGGCGTCTGAAAGAGTTCCCTGAATATAATCTTCATTTGCCGCCAAAGCATTTCCTGTCAACTGGCTTAGATGTATTCGTCATCCAAGAGCGGTGCAAATTGCTTGACCAGTATCTGAAGGTCCTACTTTACTTGGATTGATATCTTCTCTATTTTCCTTATAGTTTGCCATCTTACATTTCATATGCATGTGTCCTCCTCGAGTCATATAAATATTTTTAGCAGATGTGATTACACAGATGGATGGGTGGGTTTCAAGAGGAAACATGTTACAAGCTCAAAGGGATTTTGAAATGTTTTGAAGTCTGTAAGATAGATAAATGCTTATGCTTTTAGAGCTATAAGATGTTATATGTTCCTCTTTTTCTTCTTACTTTTTTTAGTCTTTTATTGGAGAAGTGGGTGCGGACGGACTGAAGGAGAGATTACCCACAATTAAGTTGTGAATTAACTGCTGTCAATCCAAAATAAAAAAGTAGTATGTGGCGCTAAATTTTGGGTCCTGGCTGAAGTTAAATATATTAAACGCTCTTGAAGCTCATAAAAATCTGATAAACATGATTATGAGTTTTGACATGGCATCCATTCTTTTCTTGGTGGAGTCCTGGGAGAAAGGATGGGGGAGGAGTGTTTGTGTGTAGATTGTGGATAAAGCAGCATAATGCTTGGCGGAATTCAATGATTTCTATGGCACTTTAGTCAGCTTGGAAATGTTCATTTACTTGGAGTCTTGGAATGTAGAGGGTTTGATTTCTTTGATAAATATTCTTTTGGAATACACTGTAAGCTTTTGACACCTTATTTTTAGAGCTTTAAATCCTCTACAAAGTTTGCACCGTGCATTTTAATACATGGAAAATAGTAAAATAATTTTCACTCCAAAATTAGCTCATCCTAAAATTTTGAGTTAATTTACGTGTTTATTTTACTACACTGATCTGTCATCAAGTTGTCTACAATTTTTCCGAATTATGCTTTGGCGGAGCTATTATATGCATGATTATTTGTGAGGATGACATCATATCTGCGGTATCTGCTCCTAATGGGACGGGTCTGGGGGTTGTAAACTTAGGGCAGTGGTGGGGGATGGTTTTCATACCCAGATTCGGTTCGGCATTTTCACCTCAAACCCGGCCAGATATGACTGATTTTACATATTTATATGTGCCTATATGGTTTTGATCATTATATATTTTTATGTCTTTACAATTCTTAATTTCATCCATTGAAAGAATTTTAAATAATTTGTTTTTACGATGTTAATTTTATCCCATTTTCGCTTACTTCTTTTTTGATCTTTTTCCAAATAAAAATTTTATGATGTACCCTTTACCGCCAGGTATTCCCCACCTCCACTGCAATTTAAGTGTGTATGGGTTTGGGGGCTGGGTTAGGGGTAAGGTACAGGGTGAGGAAGCCCAGCAGCCCCACCCCGTTGCCACTTGCCATCCCAATTATCATCTGTAGAGATGAAGCAGACACATATCTGGAGAAAAAGAATGTGTTTTTTGCTATTAACCAAACCAATATACATATTTATACTAGTAGATCTAATCTATTTTAGGAAGAAATTCACTCAATTCTAAGAAGTGAATAACTCTAATCTAAAAAGTAAATCACCTAATCAGAGACTACAATTACTACCACTATTACTGTAATCTCCAAGATTCACCCTTAAGTTGAAGCATGTATATCATCATGTCCAGTTTGGTACAAAGTTTTGAGTAATGCTTATAGACTGCAAAGGGAGATGGTCAGGAACCCTAGCATCAGGCGTAGGGTAAAGGATGACATCAATACCTCGTGGCGGTGCCCAGGGCACAAGGTAACAGCATCAATGCGCAGTGTTGGCACCTAGAATAGAATGTAGCACCATAAACCCTATCATTAGTCTAATTAGTGTTTATGGCAGAGGGCAGCAGGGATACGCCTAGGGCTGCAGCCATGATAGAAGGTGGCATTGGTGATGGCAGCTAGAGGGTAGAGGGTGGTAGATTGTGCTCTCATACCATGTTGATAAGAACAGATAGTAGGCACATATCTGAAAAATGGAACATGTGTTTCGTGTTTCTTCATCAAACTATTACACCTGTAATCTATTCTAGGAAGAAAATCAATCTAATCTAAACAATATATCACCTAATTAAAGACTATAATTACCACTTTATTTAAACATAACCTCCAACTTCCATCTTATAGAATGTAGGTTCAATATTTATATTATTGGTTGCCTTTGAAAATGCAATATTTGGGGCTATGCAAGAATATATGCGATTATTTCATGCATATAAGTTTGGGAGCCCTAACTTATCCCAAAACCATGGTAAGGATTAAACAGGTACCCCACTTACATGCCCATCCGCACTTTCATGTGGATCCAATGTGGGACATTATAACAACTTACCATATAAATTAGGGAGCCCTAACTTATCCAAAACCATGGTAAGGGTAAAAAAAGGTACCCCACTTATATGCCCATCCACACTTTCATGTGGATCCAATGTGGGACGTTATAACAACTTACCAATTCAATAGATGGGCGGGATTGTTCTTGTATAACCTTTTAACTTTTCTGACTTTCCACTGTTCTGCAGAAACTTCTGACACTTCCTACTATTTCCTGCTCGATCGAAGTTTGGGATTTTCTAAGTGTTGATTCTCAGGTTGGAATTTCACTTACATCTTTTAAATCGTGGGAAGTTTTATATTACTAACTAATTTTCTATGACTTTGCTTGATTTCAAATTTTTAAACCTGAATCTGCAGATGTATATATTTTCAGATTCGTTGTCCATAATTGATACTCTCTCAGGTGAATATCTGAATAGCAGGTTTCTTTCATGTTGATGTGTATTTTTCATAGTTTTTAACTGGTTTCATTTCAGTTGACCTAGATGAAGCAGCACGCCCAAAGAGCAAGGACTACAGGGATAATATAGGTCCTGTATATGACCAGTTGTCATCCAAAAACGAAATTCTCAGTTATGGAAACCAAGATTCTGCTCGAATGAAGGGCGGACATTTTTCTGATGGATCAGTATTGAGAGCAAAAGGACAAGCTATATCTTCGTCAAAAAAGCCTGAAAAAGAATTCAAACAGGGTTTTGATCACTCGAATAATGTCTCAGATAACTCAGAGCAGAAGAATATGAAATGGTCCAATAACTTAGAAAGCACCATAGATAGAGACCATCAAAAATCGCATTCTCTTGCTGCAAAAGATCCTTCTCATCCAGTCCTTCCCAGTGAGGTCATTTTCCATTGTTCTTTCTTGGCCTATTATTTTACCAAATCTTTCAAAACAGTGTCTTCTCATTCCTTTAAGTTGTGCAAATTGCTTGAGATTTGAAGTTCGAACCTTATCTATACTTTCTTATTTTGATCCTTAGTTTTGCTTGCTGACAATTGTATTTTGGTTTCTTCTTTTACTTTTATCACAGTGGGTGCCACCAAATCTTAGTGTTCACATATTTGATTTGGTTGATGTTGTCTTACAACTTAAAGATGGTGGATGGATAAGGTATCAACTGTGCATAAATCTTATAGACTAGTCAATATATGGTTCCCTCAAAGTGCCTTTCTCTTATTGTGCACTTTGTTGTCTATAGGAGAAAAGCTTTCTGGGTAGCCAAACAAGTTTTACAATTGGGAATGGGTGATGCTTTTGATGATTGGTTGATTGAGAAAATCCAGCATCTTCGTAGGGGATCAGTTGTTGCTTCTGGGATTAGGCGGTTGGAGCAGGTAATTTGGAATCTCAATTTCTTTTGACCAATTTTCTGGGTTTACTTATTTTCTTGCAAGCAAGACATGAGTTTTAATCTGTGGATGAAAATGACTTTCTGTTTACTTGTGAGTTTTCTAAGTGCTGCATATGTTTACTGTGACCTATTCCTCCAAGAAAAAATGGATTGTAATATTATCATCAATGGTTGGATTAAATAGATACTATGGCCTGATGGAATATTCATCACCAAGCACCCTCGGAGGCAGCGACCTTCTCCTGATACCACATCCCTGGAGGACCAACCTCCCGTTCCAAATTCTTCACCTAAAGAGGGAGAGTCCCTGACACTGGAGGATCTACAGCATAAAGAAGCTGAACGGCGAGCCAAATTAGTATATGAACTAATTATTGGTAATATCAATTGTCTCTTCTTTATCTCATAATTATGACATTAGTAGTAGGATGGAAGTTTTCATAAACCTTTCTTGGAGACAGTAATGACCCAAGACATTTCCTGCAGACAAGGCTCCAGCAGCTATTGTGGGACTTGTTGGACGTAAGGAATACGAGCAATGTGCAAAAGATCTCTACTATTTCATTCAGGTTACCTTCATTCTTGAACTGTCTTATAGCATCCATATTCGAACAAACAACTGTGATTGATTTATTCTAGCATTTCCTATTGCAATTAGTATATTTTTTGGATGTGTGGCGTTCTCTTTTCAATATGCGTACAAATGTGTGCTCATCTTCTTATCCTAAATGCCAAGCATATAACTATAGGCATATTGTACCGTGCTATGCACTGAGGAGTGAGGAGCATATCTTTAGCATTTAGTTCTTTTCTAGGCAACAAAATCCATTGACCTGATTGATATTATTTCTCACATATTGTCTGCATACTTGGTATTGTATGTTCAAGACATGCTTCAGTTTCTGCTAATAGGCCCCCCTAGGTGAGAGATTAAAGAGCTGAAAAAGCGTCATATAGTAAGTTTAAACTATATGGTTGGTGTATATCAATTTCCCATCACACTACGTGATGAATAACTCACTATGTGGAGTATTCGGCATGGATTTATGAAAGCTCTAAAGGTTAAGTTGGATCTAGAAGTTTTTATAAGACGACTGCTTATACTGAGATTTAGGTGACGAAGCCCACCAATTCAAGTGTCCTCTATGAACAAATGATTATCCTTATCCATCTGTGTTTCTATAAGTTACTTGTGGTGCCTTGTACCTTTTATGTGAGACTGCATTAGATGCCGTTAATTGTTTGATTACACATTTTTCATGTGGGGGCTTGAAAAAAGAAAATGCCCTTCCTCTAGCTTGAGTTATTTTCAGTTGGATTTTGGTATCGTAACTGATGGAGTAATGTTACTCTGTATGCAGTCATCTGTTTTTATGAAGCAGCTAGCTTTTGATCTTCTTGAGCTGCTGCTTTTGTCTTCATTTCCAGAGCTCGATTCAGTTTTCAGAGAACTTGATCAGGACAAAGAGAAGTTTGGGAAACTTGCATAGTGGTAGGATAGGATATTAAAGAAAAGGAAAAGAGAGTGAATTCTTGCTTGAAAAGTATATCAGAGCTGTCAAGTGAGCATGTACAGCGACATCTTTAGTTTCATATACAATTTGAAAAATGCCATATTTTTGGTGCCAATGCAAAGGCTGGAGTTGCCCTCATTCATGTAATTAATTTGATTTTAACGTTCCCCTTCGTTGTGCGTGTTTTTTTGACTCTAGACTTTGTTTGTGATGTAAGAGAACTAGTGCTCTGCTCTCTATTGTCTCCTCCTAGAATCGCTTTGCAACTCAGCAAGATCCAACCTCTCCGTCTTACCTGGAGATTGTGTGAACAAGTTTTCATTCCTACGTTGCGAATTCGATATCTCAATTTATAATGTCAAATTACTTATATATATGTACATTTTTCTAACAGTCTCGAAATATATATTTATTTTTTATTCATCGGTATTTGATGGTACCACTATAGTAGGCCAAATTATCAAATCTAACTCAAATTAATTTTGGTTTAATTATAAAAATTAACATAATCTTTACCCACTTTTACAATTTTCACACAAATTTTTAAATTGTATATTTAAATATAATATATTTATTTTTTGCAATTTTCACATAAACTTTAAAAAATTGCAAGTTTTAACATAACAAATATTGATGTTTGCAATTTTCACGTAAATTATCAAATATTGCAAATTTTATTATATTCTTTTGAAATTTTATAATTTTAACATATAACTTTTTATGATTATATAATCAAACGTATATAGTTGTTTAATCATGTGTACATAATGAATTTTATTGAATGTGATATTTCTTTTTATTATATTTAATGAGCATATTATCTTCCATTATCCAGTGAACTTGATTAAGAAAACATACTTATAAAAATTTAATCTCCGAGTCACATATTTATGACAAGTTTTAGGAATTTACACCCAATTTGAAGATATTAATATTTGATTTTGAACATCAATATAATTTAAAATATTATAAGTAATGCACAATCACTTAGAATAAATGGATTTGATAAAGTCAAATCTAAAGGATTTTACCGAATTCTTGTTGATATTAAAAATTGCAAATTTCGAAATTTTATATTAAATTCGCAAAAATATTAAAATGTTATGTTAAAATTTGCAACATCTAAAAGTTTGTGTGAAAATTGTAAATAAATAATTGTTGTGTGAAAATTGCAAAAAATGAAACGATTATATTAAGATACGCAACGTTTGAAAGTTTGTGCAAAACTGACAAAAGTGGGTAAAGATTGTGTTAATTCCTGCAATTAACCTTTTTTTTTATTATTTTCGAGATCATTTAAGGGTTTATTTATAAAATTGTAAAAAACAGCATGAACGCTAAAATCAAACCATGATTTAGACATTCCAAATTAGCGACCAGTACCATATAACTAAGATATTGGGTTTAAAATAAATATTATATGATATTGAGGTATCTATTCTTTTAAGGAATTATATATTTGGCAGACCTAGGATGGTTTCAGGTGGTGTAAAATAATGTCCCTCTTCATAGAAGAAGGGGTGGATTGTTCATTTGTTCACATTACCACCTCATGTTCAGTTTTGCTAAGCTTATTTTCATTACGTAATGTTCTCATGTTTCATTTATTTATTTATTGTCTAGGATGTCTTTCTCGATAGTTTAGCTTTTATTTGTGTATACTTTTACCGAACATTTCTATTTTCGTTCCTTCGGGTACAATTTAATAGTTAAATGTCTAAAAACTCTTAACATATGAGTAAGGATTCAATCATAACTCTCCAACTCACAAAATAAATAAATAAAAGATTCAATCATTACTCTACCCTTCCCCAGCTAGAGGAAAACCCGTCTATTTTCAAAAATATAGCCCCATTTCTTCCTAGTTATCATGTTTTGAAAAGTCAGTTTATTCTGTGTGTTGCATTCTTTGCTCCATTTATTATTTCTTTCTCATATTTTGTTAAAATGTAGCGTCTAAATGAAAAGAAATGAATTATCAAACTCAAGTTACCTTAGTCCTCAAGCATATGAACAGAAAAAAGAATTCTCTTTATTCTAGGAGTTTCTAAATTAATTTTCTGAGATAGTTGTGACATAAAATACATTATTCTGCAATTTGATTGAGTGCAAAGTTTCTAATTCTATTTTTCAAATAGGAAAACAATCTCTAATGATAAAAAGAAATGTCGTCCAACTAGGCGGAAAACAAAGATTTTCGAATACTGAAAGACTGCCCGTTCCATGTCCCGTCTGCAACTTACTTGGGCAATTGTAAATCAGAATATGATAATCCACGACATGTAGCAGAGTTCAAAACAAACAGAAAAAGGAACCTAGTCCTTACTGATGCAAAACCACAACGTATGCAATTAACAGCTTGAATTATACTTTCACATCCCATATTGGCAAGTAGAAAATAGACTACCAGAAACTTAGAACATGAACAAATAAAAATACCGTCTGTCTGATGAAAGGCAAAGACAAACATTTTGGTAAGACAACTACAGAAAACACAAGAATTGGCAACCTAGTAACATGTTGCGAGCAGTATATGCCTGCAAAAACCACAAGATACATTCCACATGAAAACCGGCACATTGACAAAATAAGATAAAAAGGTGGTACGCTATGACTATAACTTTATTGCAAAATGCCAGAAAATATTATGCTTTATCCATCACAAAAAGCCTTAACTCTACCAAAATGGAAACACAAATGCACATTTCCGACATAGATGATTTCTTATTAAGCATGCTTGGCCATCCATCCAAGTCAGAGTCAATGCATAAAAATCACCCACTAATAATGTCGCATATACATCTACATTGGGACCAACAAGTCACAAAGTATATAAACTTAAAACGACCAAAATTTTGAAGCAAACAGAAAAAAAAAGAAGCAATAGTACAGAAAAAAGTATTCAGACGTCGGTTTCAAAATGTCAAACAAAATACATAAACAGAATTAGAATGAAACTAGGTATCGAATTGGTAGAATTGCCCTGCAAAAGGCTTTCAAAATTCACTTGTTCTCTAGTATTATAAAAATAACAAAGGAAAGGAAACTCAACATCACTCCCCAAATTAGGTCCTTAAGCAGATGCAGCAACTGCCTTCTTCCTTGGTGCAGCTTCAGTACCTACAAACATGAAACACTGCGTAAATATATGCTGCCTGTGTCTGGGAGGTAAAGCCAAAGCATGAATGAGCAAGCCAATTGAGCAACCTTCTCTGAAATTGGTCTTGAATCTGCGGGGCACATGGCGAAGATACCTCATCCGTCCAGTACCAGTGGTCTTTCTGCGAATGGCCTTCACGCTCCAGTTGTCTAAATTTTCATTTTAAACAAAGATCATTCAATCATGCAATATATAGATAAAGAAGCCGACAACGAGAACCAATCAAAAATCACAAAACCTGAATTTTAAAGACAGCAAGAAGCACAAATTCACACATCAAAAAGAGCAAATAAAGTTGGACAAGTTAAGAAATCTAAAATAACAAGCAAACATAATCATGTACCACAGATCGTCGATAGCAGAATGTACGGCATAAATTGACTAGCAAACATATAAAACGGGCACGAAGAATACATACAGGTCCTCTTCCGAGCAGCAGGATAGGCACAGGCGGAGCAGCGGCTCTTCTGGAGGTGGAAGCTGCGGCGGCCGCAGCGCACACACAGCGTGTGTGTCTTGTTCCTTCTCTTACCAAAGCTTCCCGTTCCTTTCCCCTATAAAACATACAAGAACAGAGAATCCGATTTTAGTCGCACCAAACTAATCGTATAGGGAGATGAATAGGCCTGCAGAGGAGAAAAGTGGCGGTTACCATGGCTATTAAGCAGCAGAAACCCTAGGTTGTTCGGTGACGAATGAAGTCGAAGAAATGAAAGCCTTTTATATGAAATGCGATTAGAGAAATGGGATGTATTATTAGGGTTGGGTTTGTTAATGGGCTTCGTATAAAATGTGATGGGCTGTTGCTGATGCAGTGGATTAGTGGACCAAAACTAGGGGAAGTCCATACAAGTTATGTACGAATCCAAGATAAAGAATTATAATTGCTGCCAATTAAAGTTATATAACCATAATTTTATTATATATTACTACCCATCACAATGTGTTATTTCCTTCCGGGAGATCACCATCCCCTTTCATTACTCCCAAAATTTAATAGGAGTTGGTGCTCTTAGGTTATTGAGATGCATCGAAACTCGCCTCTAAAATATAATCTATGGACTTAAGAATCCACTTTATAATTTGATTCTAACAGTGGAGCCTCGGTCTAACACCTCGGTGCAGTCGTAAGCACCTTTTCTATGAATTTAAAGGTCACGAGTTCGATTCTAACACCTCGGTGCAGTGGTAAGCACCTTTCCTATGAATTTAAAGGTCACGAGTTCGATTCTATATGGGGACATCCGCATGGATTTATTTAATATTGTGCTTAAATTAAAAAACAAAAAAATAACAATGTAGCCTTAAATAACTGAGGAATAATGAGAACAAATGAAAACATCCTAAAAATATCAAATAATGAATAAACCCTTGAGAGATACAAATTTGATCGAGATGGATGAGAAGAATTGCGGAGATGGTTAGCAACATATTGAAGATTAGAGCTTAAAGGAATAGCCTTCAGACTAACTCCCCGGAATCTGCAGCACGTCATCAATCATCATTATCATCAGAGCAGATTTCGTTAACTCCCCAGTTCAAACTTTTGTCTGAAACCACTTGTCTCGTTTAGGGAACGCAAACCTTCAACCCTGCCAAGAACGTGGAGCGTAAGTAGATCAGGAGAAGATCGAGTTCCATCTGACACCGTCCTGAGTTGCTGACGTGGAATCCAGCAGCTAAGAAGATTGCTATTATAATCCGTATTAAATTACCGAAAGCAATAGTGATGGTGATTTTCCTTCGGTAGTAGAAGGAAAATAGGACGTAGGAGCAGTTGGCCTCTGAAACTCTATAAAATCTCCGTGTCAGATTACTGCTTTCTGTTCTTTACTTTATTGTATAACTGACCAATCAATGCATGTTAAATCATCATCTGAAATAATTGCTCAGCTGACAAAGTCAATTGATTCAAATAAGTTGAAACGTTTAAAAATTTCTCAAATGACTTATATTAAAACTGATCACTGATTAGCATGCACTTAAACTATTTAATCTGAAACTTGACAATATTCACTGAGTCTCAACTGACCGATCAAGAGTCTTTCAATAATCAAGACCCTAAATTTGAATTACATGCTTACATGTTTTATTTTAATTATCATTTAGGTCCATCACTTGATCACATAAAGAACAACTAAGTGGGTAGTTTCAAAGAGACTTAAATAATTAACTGCAATTATATAATACCAATATTGGTATTTTGGTATTTGAACAGGCTGTCTCATAAAGAATGAGATTAACTGATATTTCATCAGCACTTTGTATCAGATCAAGTGATCGAGACAACTAATCTAATATCATATTAGGAAATAAAAGCTGTTGAATTGTAAGACTCATGGTATCTGAGACCATCATGCTTCTATTTTATTATGACTATGTTGGTCCTACAATGATTCAAAAATTATGCAACAATGATCGATAGAATGCGTATTATGACCAACCTCAAATGTTCAAGTCAATATCCAATAAGTGTTCTGAGTTCTTTTAGCTTTTAGGGGTTATTGCCTGAACGAATCCTGTTAAAAGATTTAACCCAAAGCATAAAAACAAGCCTTTGGGTTTTTTATTCTCCTTTACGACGGCGGTATATTTAATAAAATACTAATGGCGATTTTGCAAAATAAATATGCAAAATTTAATTACTCTCGGAAGCATTAACTGGGCTTCACTCAATTAACATTGAATGGAATCCAGAGCAGGTCTGGACTCATGAATCGACTCGATTATACTCATGATTACGAAAATATTTAATTCATGAAATAAAGGATAGGAAATAATGTACCTTCTTTTTTATAAAAAGAAAAGGATAAATGGCAATACCTATTCCTCATGGCAGTCAGTTTAATATTTTCTTATACACAGCACATGTTTCTTAACATATTTAACTGGCATTCCTACAGAAAAAAAAAAAATTGGCAAAAACTTGTATTAAACCGCCTAAACGATTTAAACAGATTCAAATAGTTCATTTTCACCAACCCAAATTCATATTCACCTTAGATCTTAAATCAAAACGCATAGCCACCTTGAATTTTAAACTCAAGTCCGTTTAAATGATTTAGACGGTTTAACGGGAGATCTCTAAAAAAAAAATTTAATTGACATTTAAATTAGGAAAATTTAATTTGCATCAAATTCTTAAGCAAGACTTACATTTTCAATGATAATTTAGTGCAGTTTTAAAACTGTATGAAAGTGACTGCCCCGTGCAGCAAATTAAATGGGCGTTATCACTTGTTACAATCAGTTCGGCCATTATCCCTACTCTTAAGGAAATTGAGGGGCCAAAAGAAAAATAATAATAATGATAAAAGAAAAAAAAAACAAAGAGGAAATTGGGGGGCCTAGCCTACCACTACCTTCTTATGATTGCAGGCACCCGAATAATGAAGAGGCACATTTAAAACTCTGAGATCATTTCATGAATCTTATTTGTTAAACAACACTGTTATTTTTATAATTAATTTTGAAAATATTTACATAGAAAATACTACTTGACTAGCAGAATGATAAAAAAAGGTCCGAAAGCTATTTAGAAAAATCATTTTACCGTAAAGAAAAATACCATTTCTATTAAAACAAACGATCATTATCACTTTGTTATCCAAATTGAGATGACACATATTACTTATAATAATGAAATAACTCCCCCGCCCACTCAATAAATACTTCCATATGTAAAGTTCCCAAAATCCTTTTCATTATTACTAAATCAATGAAGCTGTAACTTAACATATAGATTAATAATTATTACAATCTACAATAATCATATCTAGTACTTTATTTGTGTGAAGAGAGTGTCCCCTCCCACATTATTCCCACCATTAATTTTGTGCTCCATTTGGCCTCAAAATGGTTAGTGAGAATTAGGACCACTATACAGCCAATTTTATTTCTCTACTAAATTTGTGTTTATTTCGTATCGCATTAATCACAGCTGATATCTCAAGAATGATTGAACCACAAAGATAGAAATCAGAATATCAATAGAGGATAACACACTGAATTTCGTCGCAATCTCCACAGCCACGATCCTCCCCTATGGGTGTTTCTATCGCGTCTCAAACAAAATACTAAAAGAAACGGAAAAAGTGTAGTATTAAGGTAGGATTCTTGATTGTTATGACCAAACTACATTTGATAATCAGTATAAAGGAGACAGCACAGGAGTGAAGGAGAAGGGACCAAAAAGCAGAGAAATTTGTCATATCCCCACTGCCATTTGTCTCAAGGTAGCTGAAAGAAACTTGAGTTGCTGTCTTTATCTATTGTTTTGTTCACAAAAACTTGCATTTTCTAAAAGCACAAACCACTCCCAAAAATTTTGGAGCTTTCTGTCACTGCAGACACCAGAAATAAAGATGAGTAGCAAGTCTATCACAACAAATGTAAAGCCGCAAATGCTTATCAAATCAACCCTTTACAAGACCAAGAAGTTCTTTAACAAATCTTTCACACATCTCCAATCCTATATCCCAACCAACAGGTACGAAAAGCAACCCAAAACTCCAACTTCCTCGATGAATTCTAAGTTGCAGGAGTTGGATGATTTCTACTCTACCTTCTCGGAAAAATTTGGGGCTGATTCGGTCGAGGAAGTGAAGAAGAAAGCTTGCAATATCACACAAGGTGTGGAAAGAAAGAGTGAGGAACAAGAGTGTAGTAAAAGCTCCATCACCAACTCGGATTACGGTGGGTTAGAAGACTTGAAAGAAGAGAGGAAGACTAGAAAACGCCCAGCAAGGAAAGAAGAAGAGACGAGTCCCCTTGCTGCACGTGTTCTAGTTCAGAAGATGAAAGATTTAGAGATGATGGATTTGAATGATTTCGATCATGCGATGGATGTGGAGGAGGTGCTGCACTACTACTCCCGCCTCAACTGCCCGACTTATGTCGAAATCGTTGACAAGTTTTTCATGGACATGTATTCAGAATTCCACGTCCCGAATCCAGCAGGAAGTCTCAACAATTCAATGAGGAAATTAGGATCACAGAGCCTTCACAGTTCAATGAGGACTCTTGGCCCTGTAAAACTATAAATCAAATTCTTACCGTGTTCTGTGTTTGTAAGGTCATTTGTAATTTCCCAGCTTCTTCAGTGTTTCTTTATTGTTTGTTGAAAATCACCTGCAACAGAAATATATATATATATATACATCTATATATAGGATGAAATGCTGATGTATCTATCAATTCCTGTTAGAACCATCCTAATTTCACGGGAATAAATTTTCTGATCAATAGTGAGAGAAATCTTTATTGATGGCAATTGCACTCGATTATTTAAGATATCCACAAATTTGTAAGGTGTGGAATAAACAGAAAACAACACAGAGTAGAAAATAAATGCTGCCAAGGTATCTTACTTCGCATCCCTCCCACAGTTCCAATGGAAAGCATTTGTAGGAAGCCAACTGAAGGCCATAGATATGGTGCAGAAGATGTGCATCTAGATAGCCTTCAGTTCACTTTTCTGCAATTAAGCCGAACGTCGCCCTCAGTGAAACCTTGGAGATGGGAAAGCTTCACCATTGCAAGACCAAAGTCTCTTCGGAATCGTAAAAGGTCGGTAGCATACGTTTCGACCCAAGCCTTGGTTTCTTCACGAGATGTCATCTGCTGGTCAGCAAACAGTATCCCCCTGCCTTGCAGAAGGCTACGGTAGTATAGGGTACCGAAGCTTTTTCCTGGTCCCTCATAGTCCATCCTCATTACTTGATTGTCAAATGATGCGGCTGGCAAGCTATTTTCTGCTGATGACGGAGAGGGTGAAAGAGAAGGCGATGATGATTGAGGGCTACCACTGCATTGTGATTTCAGAACCTCGAGAAAATCAGCATTTATTGAAGGGTCAGGTTGATTAGTTCCGTTGAAGTTGAAGAGCCTGCTGCGGATGAAATTGCAGTGAATCGTTCCAGTGCTGTGAGCACCTATACCATAGAAAGCAACAAGAAGAGAATCAGAGGTTCGCATAATATAATGGTACGGAAGATCGGAATACAGAATCAAATTAAAAGGGACTATGGTTGTTCATACAGAAGATGAATGATTCAGTAATATAAAAGTGTGTGTGTGTGATTCCTTGCGTATCAAAGGAACAACTCGGTTGCTAGTTCTTACACAATTTGATGCATGTCATAGGTACAGGGGTGCAGAAATTTGAAAAACAGATTTCTATAAGTAAATTCCGGTCTTTGTGTATTTATTCTCCCTGTTCCAGAGTTGATTGCCACTGAATAACTACCTACTGGCAAAGATAAGGATTCTACACTACATTAATCAGATCAGAGTTGGTATGCGAAGTCTAAATGACAAAAACCTGTAGTGACATTCCCAAATTTGAGGTAAAATAAACTCATTTCCTCCCTTATCAAGATATTATACCTAGCAGAGCAACTGTTTCCCTAACATCAAATCCTTTTGCCGCAAATGAACTGATTGCTTTATTTATATCAAACTCTGGACGAGGGATCTCCTGAGTTGCATTTAGTGGAAAAGCAGCTTTGCTATCCTTCCTTCCAGTTAACACAGGGTAGAACTGGCCTCCAGCCTGAAACTCCAAACATCCCCCATGGTTTAGAAAAACGTTTAGACACTTAACCTGAACACATGCC
>AYJT01002313.1:0-12809 GCA_001278415.1 Ocimum tenuiflorum | reverse complement strand
GTTAAACTGGATCCAATTGATCATTGTGGCCTCATTTGAACAATTAGATAATTAATATTATTAATTTAATAAATAATAATTCAAATTTCTAATAATAAAAATTTCTATAGATGGAAAATAAATATTTTTCTTTTACGGAAATTGGGGTTATTACGCTTCGAACTGCCGAACGGGGGATCTTAAATTCTCAGGCTAGGTGGAGCCCAAAGATCAATGCTTCGTACTCGGATTTGTTGTTAGTTGCGGAAAAAGCCAACTACAGGGCTCGCTCAACCGTAACCCCTCTTGGCAAGATGAGTATGAGATCGGAGCTACTGGCGGCCTGATTGCTAGCCCCATCTACATGCTGAGCAACTCTTGTTCGGCTTCGAGATGGAGATTTGTTGAGTATTCTGCCACAAAGTTCGCTAGGATTTGCAACTTGATTGTAGTACAAGACTTGTACTCAAGTCCGAGTCCTCCGAACTCCACAGCCCATTTCATCATCCTTCCTATGAGATCTGGCTTTGCTAGCAGTAATCGAAGTAGGAACGTTGTGACTACTTTGATCAGGTGTGCTTCAAAGTCTGGTATGTGCTTCCTCGATGTGTTAAACAAAGCCAGTACAAGCTTCTCAATTGTCGTGTATCTTCTTCATTACCTGTCAGGCACTGTGCTTCCTTGGTGTTCGTGGGTGCTTGAAGGCCCTGGATAGCTTTAATTTGCACGGGATCAGCCTCGAACCCCCTCCGAGTTGTGAGGTATCCAAAAACTTGCCAGAAGTAACCCTAAAGATGAACTTTGTGGGATTCAATTTCATGTTATACCTGCTCAAGATCTTGAATGTTTCTCTCAGGTGGGTAAGGTGATCCGCTGGTTTAACAGACTTTACCAGCATATCATCCACGTAGGCCTCCATAGTCATCCCAATTTGTTTCTCGAACATCTTATTAACCATCCGCTAGTAAGTGAAGCCTGCATTCTTGAGTCCGAAAGGCATGACTCAATAGCAATATATTCTTTTGTTGGCAGTTTTTTCCTAATCAGCCTCATCCATCATAATCTAATTACATCCTAAAAAGGGATCAAACCATGCCCTGTGGTAGCATCGACGAGTCGATCGATGTGTGGCAGAGGGAAAGGATTCTTTGGGCATGCTTTGTTCAAATTGGTGTAATCCACACATACACGATTCTTCCCATTCTTCTTCTTCACCACTACTACATTTAAGAGCCATTCAGGATATTTAACCTCTCGAATCACTTTGATTTTTAGTTGCTGCTCGACATCCTCGTCAATGGCTTAATTTTTTACTAGAGCGAAACAACGACATTTTTGCTTGACAGGTGGGAATCTGGGGTTCACCTTGAGCTTATGGGTGGTGATGCTTGGATCGATCCCAGTCATGTCCTCATGGGACCATGTGAATGTTTTACGCTTTGCTGTAAGAAATCTAACCAGCTCAGATCGGAGCTGCGGAGGCGAGTTGCCTCGGATAAATGTTTTTCTAGTTGGATCTGTCGGGATTATTACTTAATCCACGTTCTCCTCATCGACAGTATCAAAAGGCTCGGTCTATGCAATGGTTATGTTGACGGTGGTGCGATCGGGCAAATATGGCATCTCTTAGTCCAAAATTACCAGATCCACCGATGTGTTCTTCATGCCCAAATGATTCCGGTGATGAGACAAAAGGATGTGATACCAAGAGTAGTGTCTTGAATCCTTTCAGCACTCGGAGCCCCATGGTTGGCACCAATTTGTTGAGATTCGATTTTGAACATTGGGATGATAGAGACTCTAAGCGAGGAAGTAAACCGGACACCAAGACTTATAGAAAGGTTTATAGTCCACCAGAATGGACTTGCTAGTATTTTATGGAGTAATTGGATGAGAATTACAGAGCTTCTCGTCGGGGAAGGTGATCGAAGTGATACAACAGAATGCAAATGAACAGAATTGTATGTGTGCATGGCGTGAGTTCACTAAATATACTATTACATTAAGAGAATCTGAATAATTCCAATCTAAATGGCCTATTTGCAAATACTCTGGCGGTCGATCTACAAATACAGTTGGGGGAAGTTGGAGTCAGCAAAAGGAATCATTCTGGATTATTCCAACACGTGGGCCACACGCGCCTGGAATCTCAATGTTGGGTTCAGAGAGGCTTCGAGGATCGTTGTTCGAATCCTGAAGCGGCCTTCGAGATGGGGTAGCTCGTGTAATGATGTAATGAAGCATAATATATATATATATATATATAATGAATTATGTAACTTCTGTAATGAAAATAAAAATTTTCCAGATATATAATGCAGTATAAGTAGCCATATAATATAGTTAGTATGGTATAGAACGTAGTATACGGTACACAAAATTGTATCATAATTAATTTAATTTTTTTCGAGCAAACATATCCAATATGAATTTCGTTTGAAAGCTCGTGAAATTAGCTTTAATATTCTATATGATACACGTCAAAATAATTTAATTTGTGTGAGTAACTATTGTATAAAGTTTTAAGCAATTTTATAGGAGTGAGGAGAGAGAGAAAAACAATCTTATCCATAATTAACATTAAAAACGTGATTAATGAACAAGTTTATATACGAACAATGAAGTATATAGAGTAATATAATCAAGTAGATATGCTAGTATAATGGAGTATGTATATGTGACGAAAATTACCTTTATATCCCAAACCACCTTTTAATTCCAATTTTATAATGTACACGTGACGCAATCTGGTGCATTCTTTGCTTGAGATGGATGGCTACCATTAGTTCTCAGTTTTCTTCTGGTAAGTGGTTATTATATGAATCCAATATATATATATATATAGGGTCGCGTTATTATGCATAAGACCATTGGTGTGATCTCGTCCGTCCGTGTAAAAAATGGACACAGATCCGCTAGGCCACCTGTCCAGTTATTAAAATGCATTCTGTAGATGACGTAGATGCATTACAGGAGTAAAAAAGTAATCTTTTAATTAATTCTATCTACTGTATGGTTGATAAGTCTTTATAAGATGTGACAAATCACGCCAAATACATTCTATCGCAAGTCTCAAAATACAGTTATGTAAGCCTTAAAATGCATTTTTGTAAGCTTCAACATGCATTTACGTAAATCGCCAGCAAATGAATTCACATAAGTCTCTAAATGTATTTTTGCTTAAAATTATGCAGTTTTTACAAATTCATGTTTTTCGTCTAATTTTTTTCAAGTAAACATATGCAATTAGTATTTCGTTTGAAAGATCATGAAATTTCCTTTAATTTAATTATGGCACACAAAAAAATGACTTAAATCGAGTGAGATATTTTAATTTGAAGTTTTATGGAATTTTACAAGAGAAAAAAAATGAGAGAAAACAAAATCTTACCTTAATACTCTTGAGCATGATTCAAAAGCTATAAAACTATGCAATCTGGGTCATTGGATCGCCAAAATAAAAGGTTGAGATCTTGCATCATTTATCACACCAACTAACTTTATTATATGAACACAAACCTATATATATATAGAAAGGGTGTTGATCTGGTGTTAAAGGCAATTACTGTGTTATATGAGAAAGAATCACAGCCCTTTATGTGTCAAGATCTACAGTCAAGGTTTAAAAATTTCCATGTTGCATTATAGGCCTACCTGCATTGAAGGGTAAAATGATATTTTGCACTTATACATATTTAATATCATCTCCAGTTCAACTGCATTTTACCCATTATATTCCGCATTATACTCAAAATATCATGCATTATACTACATAAGTTGTGCATTATACTTATTATCTCATATTTAGTCTTTATCTTATACATCAATAAGTTTTAATTTCACATGTATTCTATTAACAGTACGACATTATTTATTATAATTAGTCTCTGTACACATTCTTTAATTCGAGTTTTAAAATAGTCTAGAATGCATGCGTTTATGATTATAATGCATATTATGATTAATTATCAAGCGAAATGATAAGAGTATTGTTAGGAATTAAAGTATTTTGATGATGTGAGAAATCATGTCAGTAGTATAGAACTGATCTTAACATGTAATATTGTATAAGTCTGATCTGTAACAACATAGGTTCGCGGAGAGTTGAAGCTGAAAAGTTCAAGACTTAGAATATTTCTGAAGACCTTGTTCTCTATGGTAATCCACAGCTATGCCATCCCAGCTGTGAGACGTTCAGCTGAAGCACCTTGGCTGTGAAAAGAATCCAGCTGCAGTTCCCTCAGAACTGGCAGCTGGCTTAAAGACAAATTTGACTCCAAACCTGACTTCCAGAAAGATAGCTGACATCCGAGGATTATCTCTTTATCAAGTCAGAAGACAAGTCCAGTTGTCTTCTGGACAACTGAGACGAAATAAGAATAATCAGAGCTGACTTTCGGAATGTTTCTTGAAAAGGTATTCTAACAGTAGGTAATATGCAGCGGTCTATAGTCGAAAGCTAACGAACCGGTGGATAAAGCTCTTAAAAAACCTTTTGCAAGTACAAAAACGGCCATTTTTCTCTGACAACGGATTTAACTATTCACGAAATACTTTTCACCTGCCTCCTAACGGCACTATTCAAATCCGACGGGCATAAATAGAAGAGAAGAACGAAGAGAGAAGACTACTAAATCTCCATCTTCTCAAAGCTTTCTTCTAATTCATCGACAAGCATCAAAAGCATTTCGAGTTATCCAACTCGAGATCTATCGGAGATTCAAAAATTGTTTACAGTCGAGGATTTCGAGAGAGTTCTCAGACTCCTATCTGAGAACATCAAACCATCAACCTGATTCACATACTTGAGGGAACTAAAACCTTTACCTGCCAATCTAAGAAGCATAGGAGGTGGACTCTGGTAAAGCCTCAAAAATTAGCCTTGCCTGCGAACGAACGTATTAAAGCTCTCCGTTTCAGAAGAATCCTAGTTATAAACCGTGCTCAAACACCATGTATAACAAATATTAGTGAATTCCATTCATCTGAAGAAAGAGAGGATGTAAGATTATTTGAATCCGAACCTCTATAAATTTTGTGTCTGTTTACAGTTTTTCTTGCATTTTTGCTAAATGTTTGATACCCAGCTGCCTTACAGTAGCTGGAGTATAACTGAAATAAACCGTAACAGACCTACTTGACAACATCTTCATGAAATCCAGCTGACTCTAACTCAGCTGAGATAAAATAAAGCTTCCATTATTCACAACTATTTTATTAAGACTAACACTTGCGCATATAATCTATCTCTGATTTGGGACCAAAAAGTGGTATCAGAGTAGTTGGTCCAAAAGACTAACTGTTTTGTGTCATAAATGACCAGATCTATCTTTTCTTAAGTTTTTGTTGTGGGCTAGTCTATCTATCAACTAAAGATGGCATCTATCCGACAACCAAACTTCTCCGTCGAAAACTATACAAGCTGGAGGAGGAGAGTCAAAACTCATCTCCTGAGTCAGCATGAGGATATATTTTTGGTCATTAAAGAAGGACGACCCATAAGAATCCAAAAAATCAACACCAACCGCACAACTCCCGACCAGCCAAAGTACGTCAAAAAGCCACATGCAGAGTGGACCTCAGACAACAAAAGACATCACCAATTATCTATCCCAGGATATTCTTTTCTCCATGCTCGACGAAGAGCAGATGAAGAACGTGGAGAAATGTGAATTAGCCAAGGAAATATGGGATTTTCTTCAGGATCTCTACAAAGAATATGAACGGATCACATGCAACAAGCTACATGTTTGCGTGGAAAAATACGAATCCTTTGCAATGCTAACCGGTGAATCTATCATGTAAATAGAGGTTTGGCTCAACTCTATTGTCAGTGAATTGTCAGCACTTGGAAGGACATATCCAGTAGCTAAGCTTAGCGCGAAGATCATGGCATGAATGCCAAGAGAAGATTGGTTTGTGAAGGTCACAACTCTCAAAGAATGGGATCTTTCCAAAATGCCAACCAATGATGTGTTTGCCTCTCTGCGGGCACATGAATTTGACCTAGCTTGGATGAACGAGCATGGGGCCAAGAAGGCTACCCAGCAGCCATCAAAGCTGGAGGAAGTTTCTCTCTTCGTCAAGAAATTCTCTCCAAGGAAGTAGCAAAAGCCACTGCACACAGTCCCCTCAGCTGTACAAGTCGAGAAGCCATCCAACTCGATATAGAAAACCTTAGCCAGCACTGTTCAGGAGTTGGAAGAGCATATGAGAGTGCTCATGAGTAATCTTGAGAAAGCCAAGCTAAAGGCTCAAGTCGATGAATTCAAAAAATTATAGCAGCGGACATGCTTTCAATATAATTCTCCTAATCACTTGAAATTTGATTGTCTGCAGATCAGTGAAGAGGAGAAAGCCAAGCTAAAAAAGAGCTTTTAGCGGAGGCTGTCCAAAGCATATGCCGAAGCCATGCTAACAAAGACTGAGATGCCTCACATCACATATGATGATGAGCTTCTTGGATCAAAATCAGCCAGCAGCTCCGATGATGAGGAGCAGCTCGTAGCCTTCATGACCGATATTCAAGAGGAAGCCAAAACTGCACTTACCTCAACTGAGGATGAGGTAACTAAGCTTTCACAATCCTTGCATACGAACACGATAAGAAGGACTTAGAGTCAAGTCATTCTAACTCTGAGGACTTATCATTGGAATCCCTTGCCGAGGATTTCAACTATATGTGCACCCTACAATAAAAAATTTCTCACGAAAATGCATCTTTAAAAGAGAAAGTTTTGAAATTAACAGCTGAGCTGGAAAGTGCTTAGTCACTAACAACTGTTCATGAAGAACTAAGGGGAGAATACTCAGCTTTCTTAGCTGAGTTAAAAATCCTCAAAATCAAAAACCTCAAACAGGAAAAAATCATTGCATCTTTCAATAAGAGCTCGAGAGATTTAGAGCACTTAATAAGCATACAAAAATCATGCATAGAAAATGGTGGGCTAAGACATGACCCATCATATTCAAATGACAAAAATATTTTAAGCGTAAACAAAGGCAAGAAGAAAATTATACTTCTCTCAGCCCAAGTTCAAGCTGGCTAGTCGTCTAGATCAGCTACAGCTCCCAAGGCTGCACAGCCAAAGAAGGCGAAGCTGACTGAAAAGCCAGCTAACTCTCCCAAAGTTGTGAAGCTAAGGGAAACCCAGCTACCTAGGGCACCAGCTCCACGACAACCCAGCTATGCGAAAGCAAGTTAGAGATATCCCAGTTCTGCCAAGTCAGAAAGTCCAAGACAGTTGTTCGAGGATTAGCTCCTCGTGGTTGTGTTAGAAGACCAGTTCTAGCTGGGAACACAGTCACTCAAAAAGAAAACATCATGATCACATGTATTATAACATGAGACTGAAAAAGAAAATAGTGAAAAAAGCTGCTCAATCGGTCCAAGGTCTTAAAATCAAACAAGTATGGATTCCAAAAGGATTTATGCATGTAATGACTCCTAAGGACCCGACGTAAGATGGGTACCTAAACCGTCTTCTCAGATTGCAGGTCACAGAAGAAAGTTGACAGCAGACTAGAGCGAATGAGATGTGGATTCAGGATAGCGACTGCTCAAGGCACATGACTGGGAACAGAGATTACATGGACGATATCATTCCAGTTAGTTGGCCTTCTGCAAGTTTCGGGGACAATTATAGAGGAAGAATTATTGCTTCAAGCTCAATCAAAATCAACTCAGTTACCCTCAATGGTGTCTCCCTAATCTCGAATTTAAAACATAATCTGGTAAGTATCAGCCAACTTGGAGAAAATGGCTACAAGAGAGTGTTGGCAAAGAATGAATACCATATAAAAGACAAAATCTCCAAGGAACTAGGCCTAAAACGAAATAGGCGAGGAGGTCTATACATTGTAGAATGGAACAGTGGTAGTCTCAACTCTTGTCTTGTATCTCAAAGCTCTACTGAGACCAGCTGGCTATGGCACAAGAAGTTGAACCACCTAAACTTCAAGACCATCAACCATCTGGTAAAGCATAAGTTGATGGAGGGTCTACCAGCTAAAGTCATGAAGAAGAAGGAGTCTGCAAAGCATGCCAACTAGAAAAGCATACAAAAACATCCTTCAAGGGAAAAACAGTGAAACCCATCACGTCTTGAGTACTCAGACAAGTTACTCCCCAGTCTGTTGGCGGAAAGTATTACACCATGGTGGTGATCGATGACTTCTCAAGATATACATGGGTGGAGTTCATGAGGAGCAAAGCTGAAGTTAAGAAGCTGCTACCCTAGCTAATCCTGAAGATTCAGAAAGAGAAAAGCTGCAAAGTAGTCAGGATCAGATCAGGTAAGGGAACAGAATTCTACAATGGACCAATTATGGACTTCTGTGCGGATCATAGGATCAGTCACGAGCAATCAGCTCCAAGGACACCGCGGCAGAATGGGCTTGCAGAAAGAAGGAACAGGACGTTGAAGGAAGCTCCGCGATCAATACTATCCAAGGCTAAGATAGGACAAAGCTACTGGGCTGAAGCTGTCATCACAGCCTGCTATACTCAGAATTACAGCTCCATCAACCTAAGACTCAACAAAAAACCTTATGAGGTACATAAGGGTCGTAAGCCTTCCTTAACTCATCTTCGTGTCTTTGGTTGTCCATGTTATATCCACAACAATGGAAAGTCCGACCTGAATACATTTTCACCTAAATCGGATGAGGGAGTATTCCTGGGATATCGATACCTCTCTCACAAGGCGTTTAGGGTATTCAACAAGACAACTCTTCTTGTGGAAATAACAAGCAATGTTACTTTTTATGAGTCTACCTTAGTCCGCAGGAACGCTGCAAAGCTGACTTTGAACTGCTCAGAAGCCGATGAAGCTGATGTTTAGCAAGGCAACACCCATGGTGTCCAACTAGTTGAACCAGCTTGGTTTGAATCTAAAAACTTAGTTCAAAGTCCAACAACCTCAGTCAGAGTCCAACCGACTGAGAGGGTCTGTGATGCAGAAGTTCTCGTTGAGACCTTAACTAATACATCAATTCAAGAATCAACTAAAGATGCATCTGAAGCAGGGGGAATCCAACCTCAAAATGGTGACCCAGCTAAAGATATCACCTATGCAGATCATTGAGTTCCAGTTTAACTCAACACAGCTTATGATATTCCTAGAACATTAGCTGAACTGGTGATAACCACTGGAACCCCAACTCTTGATGCAAGAGCTGAGATGGAGTTAGCCATTGGAACCCCAGTTCTAGAAGAGAGAACTATGATGGAGGAAACCACTGGAACCCCAGTTCTAGAAAGAAGAACTGTGATGGAGGAGATTAAATCTTCTGAACATTTGGTGGGTATACCAGTTGTACCTGATTTGGATGTAATAGTTATGGCTGATTCTCCTATTCCAAGTGCTCAGTTACATCCTTCTGATGCCCAGCTTATCCCGGTAGAGGTTATCAGACCCCCTCGATGGCTGGGATCACTCAGCTGAAGACATTCTCGATGATATAACTGATCCAGTTTACACAAGATCGTGAGAAGCATTCTTCAATGGTTTCTTGTCCCAGATAGAGCCTTCTAAGCTAGAGAAAGCTCTAGCTTCATCCGATCGAATTTCTGCAATGCAAGAGGAACTTGCAGAGTTTATCCAAAATAATATATGGTACTTGGTGGACCGACCCAGTCATCAAAAGATCATCGGTACCAAGTGGGTTTTCAAGAATAAAAGAGATGAGAACGGGATTGTCACTTGGAACAAAGCAAGATTGGTAGCCAAAGGATATGCACAGTGAGAAGGAATCAAATTTTATGAGACCTTCGCACCAATTGCTCGGATAGAGGATATCAAACTATTCTTTACCTATGCAGCTCACCATGGTTTCATCGTTTATCACATGGATGTGAAGAGTGCCTTCCTGAGTGGCGAGCTGACTGAGGAGGTGTTTGTGGAGCAACCTCTAGGTTTCGAGCAAGGAAACAAAGTGTATCGATTGAGGAAAGCCCTCTAGGGGTTAAAGCAAGCTCTCAAACCTTGGTATGAGACGTTATCCTAGTTTCTACTGAAGCGTGGTTTTCAGAAAGGAAAAATAGATAGAACTCTCTTTCATATTGAAGACGATGGAAATATGCTGCTAGTTCAGATTTATGTTGATGACATCATTTTTGGCTCGAAGAACCCAGCTATGTGTGAAAAGTTTGCCCAACTGATGTAAGAAAATTTTCAAATGAGCATAATGGGCAAGATGTTTAATTTCTTGGGACTTCAAGTTAAGCATATAGCAGAAGGGATCTTCATAAATTAGCAAAAATATACCCAGGAGCTGATCAATAAATATTGTCCGGAGAAGACAAAGACCCTACGGATTCCAATGAGTACGAGTGCCCAGCTAACACTCGATGAAGAAGGTAAATCTCTAAATCCTACAGCCTACAGGAAAATCATAGGATCTCTATTGTATTTAACTGTCGGTCATCCATACATTAGTTATGCGGTTAGAGTTTGTGCGAGATTTTAAGCCAATCCAAAGAAATCACATATGGATGCAACTCTAAGGATTGTCCAATATCTAAAGGGTTCTAAAACTCTTGGGCTTCAGTACCCTAGAGATGATGGCTTGGATTTAAAAGGATTCTCATATTCCGACTTAGGAGGTTGTCGGATCGATAGGAAGAGTACCAACGGAACATGTAAGTTCCTTGGTCATAAGTTGATATCTTGGTTCAGCAAGAAATAGCATTTTGTTGCCACCTCTACAGCTGAAGCAGAATGCGTAGCTGCAAGAAGTTTTTGTGCTCGATTACTTTGGATCAAGCAGCAATTACATGATTACAAGATCTCAACTGAAGTGGTTCCAATATTCTGTGACAACAACAGTGCTATAGCTATTACGCAGAATCCAATTCATCGTTCAAGGAAAAAACACATCGACATTCGCCATCATTTTATTCGTGATCATGTTGAAAAGAAGGATGTGTATATTGCCTATGTTAGAACTGAGGACCAACTTACTGATATTCTAACCAAACCACTTCAGGAATCCCGATTCAAAGAGTTGTGTCTACAACTGGGTGTCTTAGAACTGGACATGATAACTGATGCAGACAATTAAAGTGTAGAAAAGCTTTGTCCCAGCTCTCAGTTATCAGTATTCTAACTCTCCCTAAAGGATAACTGAGTACAAGCTCACAGTTATACTTTTTCGAAGTTCGCCAGCTGAGTCCTAGCTCTCAGTAGGGTTACTAAGAACTGACCAAGAATTCTGTTAGTTATCAAGTTGATGACTCTGAGTGGAACGCCTAATATCTGCACAGTTGTCAGTCACTTAGTAAGAGGTTCGCAGCTGAGTCCCAGCTCATAGCAACAGGATGATAAGGGTTAGCTCAGTACATGTTCAGTTATCACAGCTGATAGTACTCGAATTGAGTCTCAACTCTCAGTTATCTCATAGTTGAGCGAAAAACCTTTCGAAGAAGTTATTTAATTCAAAATTTGAATGATATAAATGCACATTTAATGCGATGACACTTGCCGGCCGAAATAAGCCAACAGGGAACTACCATGTGTAAAAGTGACTGCACACGTTCAACAGAGTCAGAAATCGCCTTTTGTACTGTACAAAGGACAACTGATCCAGACTGTTCAATATAAACATTCCTCTTAATCTCAGTCGTCCATGCCTTGCCCAAAATACCTATATAAGGGTATCTTCTTCATTTGTTCGAGATTTTTCATTCTCAATCATCCTTCACCCCCTTATATCCAGTAAACTCCAACTCCTTTCAAAACCCTCTCATCCTCAAATTAAAATCCTTCAATATTTCAATGGCATCCCCTACTCATACTCCCGTAAAGATACCAGAAGCAATCCCCATTGCTGACCTGGTAACAATTGCTAAAGAACACCCATCCCACCTCTCAAATGCACAGCGTCACCAACTTCAAGTCCAGAAGAAAAAAATCCTCAACCTTCTGGTCCTCAAACATCATTTTGAGGATGATCGGGAAGGTTATACAAAGTTTGCGGCTAAACTGGAGAAGGCCTAGGTGCTGAGGATGGTGACCTCAACACGAAAATGTTTTTATCCCGACCTGGTTGTGGAATTCTATGCCATGGCTCGGATCACAGAAGATCACAGGTCATTCAGGACCAAGGTCTACAGGGCTAAAATTACCGTTTCATCCCTATTCCTGCACCAACTCTTTGGCCTGTCCATCAAAGGCCGCGAAATCACCAAATATGTTGATGATGCTGATCAACCAAAAAAGGCTCACTGGCTGAGATGGAGGGATAAAGACAAAAAGGCAGAGCCCAAGTTCAAGATGCAGACCCCGAAAGGGTCCTTTAGTTATCCCTCCGCCCTCATCCTCGACATCGTCAATAAGATGGTCATGTGTGACCTGGGGATGAAGGCTGAGCTATCAGCCAAGAAATATAAGCCCATGATGACCATTGACGATGGAATAAAGGCAAACTCGGCAGAGTTTGACTTCAACAAACTTTTCGAGAACGTTGATAGGAACCACACCATCCTCACCAAATGAAAATTTGAAAAGAATGTCCAGTTTGGACTAACTATCAGTTACCTCTTGGATAGGCTAATGCCAGCCATGGGACACAGGGAAGAACTGAGCCCACACGACTTTATTCCTCCTTTCTTTGTGAAGATGCCCGCAAGAAACCCTAAGGCCCCTCGCCCAGTTAAGCCAGGTCTCTCCATAGCATCAGACGAGGGCTTCAGTCCCCCTCTCAGTCCTAACAAAGGTCAGATCATGCTGATAAAGGTCGCCTCTCCCCAAACCAGCTGACAAACGGTTGAACAAGCAGCGGCCAAAAAGAAAAAGGCTGAGGATGCCCTTTTCTCCGTGATGGAGAAT
>AYJT01002303.1:0-14305 GCA_001278415.1 Ocimum tenuiflorum | reverse complement strand
TTTTTTTTGTATTACTGTTGCGTTCGATGCAGTAAATTATTAAGAATAGTGAAAAAAAACATAAAGAAAAAGATAAATTTTGACAGCACAGATGGCATGCACGGCCTATAAACAACAATTCGGTTTCGTATTTTGTAAATGTCTTGCTAAATTACTTGAGATATATGGATGCGGTTACTTAATAATCTTAAAAGTAAAAAATAATAAAAAGAAAAGAATAGGAAAATGATATGTCATTTAGTAGTGTTTTTTTTAGCATCAGTATTAATTATTAATAAAACTGCAAGGGTATATGTTTAAGATTTTTCAGTAGTTGTAAATGATTTAGTAATTTGTCATACCGATATATGAAGTAATTGACATTTGAGAATACGGTTAATTGGGGATCAAACCTCTACTCTTTAATGATATACAGCTTCGTAGTTCGCTATCATATTTATAAATTTTTATAACAATTATTATGAAAATAAAGATTAATAACGACATAAAATACTCTAGTTTGAATTTAAAAGTACCATAAATTTTGATGATAAATAAATTAACTTTAATGATTAAATATGAAAGAAAAACTAAAAATTATTGTATGCGGTGTTTGGGTGGATTTAACCTACGTTGAATTTTTTAAATTTACTTGAACTAAAAGAAATCAATTAATGATTAATTTTAAAAATGGATTAAGGAGTGAACATGATCTAGGGAGTATTTTATTTAACTAGAGCAGTTTTTTCTCCACTTGCATTTAACTAGAACAGTTAAATATTACCCTTATTGTTAAAAAATGTTGAGATTCCCGATTGGTGAGAGGTTTACTTTTAATTTTAAAAACATGGCATCAAAACATAACAATTTGAAGGTTCAATTTCTGGCCTAGACCTTAACTCACACGTTTTCTAAATGTAATAATTCTACGTAAAATGGGCAAAGTAAATGAAGCACTAATCTAAGAAGAAGAATAATAATATAATGTGGGAATATAAAATTAAAGCATTCCAGAATAAAAGGTGTTCATTAGTGCTTTGCAGCCATGTCTTCTCCTGGATTTATTAATTATAGAATGTATGTGTTGCCATCCTCATCTTAGCTTAAAGGAATAAAGCTGCTTTCGAATTTAATTCTACATTTTTTTTTCAAATTCGATCTTTGAACTTTATTTATTAAATAAAGTTAGATTCATAGACTGTCAGTTGTCGTGTATTTGCTCATTTTTAAGGATAATTATGTGAAAATACATGAAATTCATTTTCTCTCTAAACTTATTAGAAGATTTTAACGGGATATAATTCACTACCATCATTTTTTTTTTCACATATAATTAATGTCTCGAATTTAAGGTAATTTCAATTTACCAGGAGAAAATCATACCAAAAAAATGTATTAATGATAATATATACGAACCTAGACATCAATGCACTAAATACCCAAAAATTGCATAAGAATTCTAATTATTAGGATTAGTGTCGTATTGGAAAATGAACATATTATAACAAAATGCACATGGGTTTGATCTCAAATATGAATGCGCGCAGAGGTCTATAGTTTTATGTGTAAATTTGTACAATGTAATAGTAACAAAGTGCATGCAGAAATCAGTATATTTATTCATATTTTGGATTCATAACATTATATTAATTTATCCGAACAATAAAAAATTCTTCGAGTTTTACTGTACACATAACGTTTTGCTCATGTTTTACCTTTTACTTTATGATTGGTACTGTTACTTTCTTCTATAATATTTTTCGAAATATGTGTTTTGAACTCTTAGATTACGAGGTTATCATATCCCATTAAAGTTTAAAATAGTAAAGCTTGTTCTAAGAATTTTTGTTTGTATAAAGTTGTGTAGATGATAAATAGGATGGTTAATGGGTGCAGGTGCACCATGATATGAGAGGTCCGCTGCAGCATTACTTCATATATACAGGGCACAATTCATACTTAACAGGGAATCAGTTGAGCAGCGAAAGCAGTGAAATACCGATCATTAAATCTCTTGAGAATGGAGTACGGGGCATAGAGCTGGATCTTTGGCCCAACTCTTCTAAAGACAACATCCACGTGCTTCATGGAAGGACATTGACTCCTCCAGTGCCATTGATCAAATGCCTCCACTCCATTAGAGACCACGCCTTCGTTAACTCTCCCTACCCTGTCATCATCACCATCGAGGACCACCTCACTCCACAACTTCAAGCTAAAGCTGCTGAGGTATGCATATATGTATCTTATACTTCTGAAATATTCTTGTTTCTTAAATAATCACAAGTCCTGATATTTTTGTTTGAAAATTTGTTATTGTTATAGATGGTAACACAAGTTTTTGGAGAGATGCTGTACTGCCCGGAATCAGAGGGTTTAGATGAATTCCCTTCACCTCATGACTTGAAGCACAAAATCATACTCTCTACAAAGCCACCCAAAGAATACCTTGATGAAGCCACCACTAACAAGGTTCAAAAAACTTCACAAGAAAAAGACTCTTCTGAAGATGAACACAAGGTAATTACACACAAATATATATCTATATATCTATATATATATATATATATTCAAGTCCTACTTCTCTACTATCTCATCTCACACATGTATATATAAGCACGTGCAAAATCCAGAGTGACGACGACAGTGATGAGGTTCAACAGAAGCCGGAGTACAAGCGTTTGATCGCCATTCTTTCGGGTAATGCCCGAAAAGGGTTGAGGCAAGCGCTGATGATGAGCGGGAATGACAAAGTGAATCGGCTTAGTTTGAGTGAACAGAGTCTTGAAAAAGCTATAGATTTGTATGGGGATGATGTTGTGAGGTTGTCTTTTTGTTTGCATTGGGATTTTAATGACAGTTGAGATCACTTGTTACAAAATCATGTTACACTATCTGGATAATAGACATGTGACTAATTAATAGAGATTAATTATGGTGAAATCTTTCTTGATTAAGAGCATGATTTATCTCCATTAATTAGTACATGTGTCCATCATTGTGAAACAACGGATCTCAACCGTTTTATTGATGATTCTTTGTTCTTCAAATTTTTGGAAACTTGTTAATTTCTGGGTTTGATATTTTAGATACACTCAGAAGAATCTTCTTAGGGTATACCCTAAGACAAGCAGAGTAACCTCCTCCAACTTTAAGCCCATCATGGGGTGGATGCATGGAGCTCAAATGGTTGCCTTCAATATGCAGGTACGTACACTTATTGGAAATTAATTGGATGAAATTATTTGGCTCAAAGTTGATTTTCCATATGTGTGGAAATGAATGAAGCTTATATCATATATGAATAACTATTGCAAAATTTTCAAATATGGCGAGATACCAATTGTGGACCAAAGAATTTTACCCCGTTAAAACTTTTCAAACAAGTTAAGTTGGTTTGTTTTGAATGATTTTATCTAATATCATTCGGTCTAGATCTCCTGCTATTCAGATACCCTACACCTATAACATTAAGTTTGTTAATTTTTCTTCGAATTTTTAATTAAATTTCTTCCCTAGATTCAACTCGATCATGGTATACTTTTGTTTGAATCTGCGATTATTAATTAGCTTGATTATATCTAAAGAATTTATAATTATTGTCTGGATTTAATCTTATTTTTAGTTGTAAATGACTAATAGAGTTGAATATTTTAAAAATAAGATTCCTGAACCGTTTGCTACATCAACTTTTTTTTTTTGGATAAATCTTGATTAGATGAGTCGACAATATTATAATTAAATTAATTACAAAATAATTTGAATTAAAATAATAAGTATTAGCTGAAAATAACACCTGGCTTCACTGCGATAGGAGCTTAGATCTGTAACTCAACTATTATCCATACCACAGTGTCCAAAATTCTAATTATTTAAACAAGAATTTGATGGATTTAACAGGGATATGGAAAATGGCTTGGGATTATGCATGGAGTGTTTAGATGCAATGGAGGTTGTGGTTATGTAAGGAAGCCTGATTTGCTGATGAAGAAAGGTCCAAACAACGAGGTTTTCGACCCCAAAATAACGTTGCCGGTCAAGACAACATTAAAGGTGAGTCATACATATATAATCCAAAAACTAATTCATCGAAAATCAATATGTATAAATAATCCATCAACAGGTAACCGTGTACATGGGAGACGGGTGGCGATTGGACTTCAGCCACACTCACTTCGATGCATATTCACCACCAGATTTCTACACTAAGGTTAGTGATTTAGAATCCATGCAAATCGATACAACAATACAAATGAGCATATGATTAATATTGTTAGTCATCCATTTCATTTCAATTCAAAAAATTCACTTTTAGTCACCAAAATTAATGGATCAGTAACATTAATCATGTGCTCAAATGATTCATAGATATCGAATAAAATATAGTTTGCAAAAATATTTTGACGAAAACTTTATTGATGGGACCAAAATTAAAGTTTGAGACTAAAATGAAAAAAGGTTGTGTTGTGGGTACGTATAGGTATATATACACGGAGTGGCAGCCGATGCAGCAAAGAAGAAAACACAGATAAAGGAAGACGATTGGAGTCCCCATTGGGATGAAGAATTTAGTTTCCCGTTAACGGTGCCTGAAGTAGCTTTGCTGAGGATTGAAGTGAGGGATCACGACACATCTGAGAAGGACGATTTTGGGGGGCAGACATGTTTTCCTGTTTCGGAGCTCAGGCAGGGTATTCGAGCAGTACCCCTCTATGATAACAAGGGTAACAAATACAAATCCGTCAGGCTTCTCATGCGATTTCACTTTCACTAGCTAAATTGACATCTTTTCCAACAACTTCGATGATGATAATAATAATATAGGTTCTCTTGGAAAATTAAACCCAGGGGTTTTTGTACTCGATTTGCTGCAACAACAAAAACTCGTACAACTGTCAAATATCACATGTTGTTCTGAATGTTGACAATATTCAGAACAACGTGCAACGGAAAATAATTAAAACTGACAGCAAAGTCAATGCACACAGATATAATTTTTCACAAGTTTCTTTCAAAACTTGTGAGTGCCTTAGGCAAAATTTTATTAAAAAAACGTATTGACGATACAATACAAAAATAAAATCTCCAACCAATTTCGGATTCCTCCTACAATGACACAATTCGCAGGACCGAATTCCTCCTAACGGTTAAACTTCCACGAGCCAACAAAAGATATCACACTAAGTGTTGGACAAACAACTATGATATCTGTCTCTTTCGTGATTTAGACCTCGCAGAGGCTAACTTCACTACACAAGACTATCTATTCAAGTAAAAGGGTGACTGTGAACTTGAGAAACGAAGGTGTGCAGCTTCAAGTCTGAAATTCGCAGCAGCCAATTCTGTCACAACATTCTTCTATTTATGCAGCAGCCTGGAACATCTTCTGTCCTCCGTGTCTGCCACTCCCTGAAATTTTGTTCGTGGCTTGAGAAGTTATTCATCCATTTGCCCATGATCTCCACTCCAACAATCATGATCTTTAGACCTTCTCTCCCATTTTCTTCAGCCACGTTCATGTCTTATTTCCAGGGTGTATTTAAATCTTTGCACAAGAAATAAAGGAATAAAAGGAGAAAATAAAATATTTTCTAAAATATAGGGAATGTTGTTGAATGAACTTGGACAAAAGTATGACCACATGCCATAACTAACCTATTAGGATAAGATCTAAAATATAGGAAATCAAATATTATCTTATCTTTATTAAAATATAAATCAAATTTATACATTTATTATAACAAAATCCGAATTTAAATAAATTATAACTAATATTATATTGGATGATAAAGATTAAAGAATATTTACAGATTTAATTTCGCAAAAATTAATAAAGTCAAGTCCGGCGACTGTAATGTTGCATAGAATGTTGCGACAACATTTGCAACAATATTTTGTCCAGACAACCTGACTTCATGAGGTTCGAACCAAAAGTGTTGGATAATAGTACGTGTAGGGTTCACATGTAAAAAGATTCTTGACCTTTTGTACTCATTCTGCTATATATTCTTATGGAAAACCATAAATAGTTACATTAGATCCCTAAAATCAGGTAGCATTTAAATCTTTAGTGTTCCAGTCCACAGTTACTTGTTATCCTCATTCAGCTTAAACTTAAAGACCTCTTCCATCCCAAGATTTTGTCATTTGGGGCATGACTGGACTATTCCTATTTAAAACATTGTTACATATATATTATCTTCATTTGGGTGACCATTGCCAAAAATAAAGACGTTATGGGTTGGGAAGGAATTTTCTGAGGCCCCCCCTTTTTTTGTTGGAGTGGGTTTATCAACCCATCTCACATTCACCTTAAATTATCTTTATTTAGTTTTCCATCCATGGTCGCCCTTGTTTCTTCATTTGAGGTGGAGCTTTATGAAATTTCTGTTTTGTTCTTCGCGCTTCTGTTCTATGCTTTTGTCCATGTATTTTCCATAATGACATTAGGAAAAAAACATTATTCTAGATTTCATTATGTGTTTTGGTGCATTATTTGTTTTGTGAGTCGTTTACATGTTAGTTTAAGTCTTGTGTCCTTTGTTTTGCAGTGGTTCTTTGTGAGGTGGAATTTTGCTCCCATTTATTGCAGTAGTCGTCGTTGTATCTTTTGCATGTATTTTGTATCTTTGTGGTTATCTACGTCGAGTTGCTCTTGGTGAGTCTTCCTATTTAGTGTCGCCTTTTTGTACTTTGTATTACCCTTTGTGATTGTCTCTCTTGGTGAGTCCTAGTTTTCGTGCGCGTCTTTCTGCTTTGTGTTTCTTTGTGTCTTATATCTTTGTGATATGTTTGTTGTTTTGTGAAGCATTACTTGCTACTTGTTTTATTTTGTGCAGGTATTAGCGAAGTATCTCCCACATATTTCACAAATCTTGATCCACATGGTTTTTAATAGACTTTAAAATGGGGATCATTTTATAATATATTTACTATAAAATTATGAGTGTATTTACTGTTCCTTAATACAATATAAATTGCTATATAACAAAAATTTTAATTTACAAGTTGATACGCGAAAATATTTCTCAACTTGCAAAATTCATAGGTATATTTCCAAATATATAATAAAATCATTTTTTACAACAAATAATGGCTAGACAATGATATATTAGTCGTTATTTGCTCATAAATAGTTAGCTAAACATCAATATCTACGTTGCTAAACGATACATAATTAACTAGATATCCATACTTTATATTTTCTGTTACACAATTATTTTATAATGTCTAAATGACTATCATGTGTATAATTATTGGAAATCAATTTTGATGAAATATTTCTTTAATTTATTAAGAGCAATATTGATCTTAATATATTAACATGGATATCAATAATCTCAATAACATAAGATAGTGTATATTATTATGTAACCGAAATAGTCACATATTTATGGTTACGTATGGAAGAATGAAAAATATGAAATCAATTTCAATATCGTGCTATCATTTACTCCCCCAACATACGATTTCTATTTTTATGAAATTATATAAAAATACATATTTAAATTTACTTGTCGAATTATCTAAGTTTGCAAAAAAGTAGAGATTATTTACATAATAATCTTCAAAGCGAAAAAAATCCTATCTAATTCATCCATGCTGATTCTCAAATTTCCTAGATTTTATTTATTTTAGTTTCTATGATAGGTATTACCAAATTAATCTACAAGTAAGCTAAATGTTCTAGACAAAAGTATATGATACAAAACAAATTTCTAGAATATGATAAATCTACATCTCAACCTTCTAAACGAAAATAAGCAATAGTATAAATTAACAACGAAAATACCACTCTAATAACAACATAAAAGTGTCGACTAGTGGAACCAATGTACTTGTAGAAGCTTTTCACATCCTCAGGAATGAAATTTCTACTATAAAAAGTAAAGAGAAATTTTTCAAAAAACAATTAATAAAATAGATAAATTATATAAAATTGGGAAAAAAGGTATCTTTGTCTGATGGTAGACTTGTTATATGACACAAAAGAAAATAATAAATATTTATAATTTTCTAATTATTTTTACAATGCTTGATATGTAAATTGCAAATTAATTTTATGTATAAATAAATTTTACCTGGTCGTAGATCGAACAACTACTAGCATGATTGCCTTAGAGTTCACAATTAACTCCTTTTGAGTGATGACTCACTTAGAACTCCATATTCTGCGATTTCGAGATATATTTATTCCTGTTGCAAACAGTCCTCTTCCGTTTTAGATTTACTAACCACTCCTGTTTCAGATTTACTAACTGAGTGGTGGCATATAATAGATAAATCGGAGTTAAGGACGAAGGAGAGAATACAGCATGATACTGATAGTAAGAAATTAGGTTTTCTGCGCCATACACGATCACTAGATTTCGATGTTATAAGGACACAATAAATTTACAAATCGTAATGTAATCGCATATTTATGATTTGTAATTATAGTATCTTTTTATATATTTGAAAAATGAGTTGAGACTTCTTTGACTTTGTTTATCTTATCAAATTGGGCCTTAATTTTTTTCCTTCAATTGATTGGCCCAAAATTATCCAATTATGTGTATTATAATGATTTTTATAGTAGTTTATAGAAAGATGTATGGCATGTATTATAATAAATATCATGGTTTGGGTTGTTTTTTTAGGCGTTGGATTGTTATTTGATAGCACTATTGCAATTTATAAATTTATATGTTACGTATATTATAATAGTTTACAGAAAGAATTTTAAATTTTGTTAGAATTTTTATAATATAATTTATATGCTTGTTTAACTTAATTTTTCAACAATGAAATATATAAATCTGTATGCTAAGTAATATATTAGTAAGACAATCTCCAACAATTAATACCAAATTCAAACTCAAAATATAGTAAATGTCGCATCACATCAAATAGTAATTCATCTTCAACCATTTAGACCAGACTCGAACTTTAAAAATTTTATACTTTTCAAATACTACTAATATATTTATCAAATTTACAATTTAAACTCATTTATTAATTTCAAAAAAAGTAAATTATACAAAATAATTGGTTATTAGAAAATATAAATTTTATATTTAAGTATGAATTTCCTGTATTATTCTTTATATCCACAAATATCTAAAATTTTCTAATTATTAAAATCTTAACTATTATTTTAATATAGAACATATAAAAAATTAATACATAAATATAATTATTTAAATAAAATTAAAATGAATTAAACTTTTGCAACCAATCTTAATAAATAAATATTAGAGTAAACATATTCTAATTTTAAATGTAAAAAAGATAAAATAAAATAAAAATGACAAAATTGTGGTTTAAGAATTTTTTATGGGTCAAATTGCAATTTAAAAAGGTTTTGAGTTTGCTATAGTGAAACATCAAATTTAGATTTGGTTTTTGTGTCAAACTTATATTTTTGGTTTTAGGGTACTGTTGGAGATGAAAATGCACCAAATATTTGGTTTGGGATTGGTTTACAAGCATTGTTAGAGATGCTCTAGGCCCATACTTGAAGAAATCAATCGTTCTTTTTAATACTCATCTCAGTCCTTCCGAACGATCAAAACGAAAAAATGAAGTATCAATCCATTATACCATATTTTTGTACAAACGTATGATTATACGATTTTTTTGTATTCAATCACATGAATTGCAAAATTACATGTTTTGAGGTGGGAGAAAGGTTGAATGCACGAGGAGCAATTGTAAAGAAATGCTCGTATGGGCGGAATACTAGTTACCATACAAAAATATAATAAAATATTTATTCTACTACAACACAAACCAAAAACGCAGTAAATCAAACAAATTAGTATTGTTTCCCCATGTGGAAGAGTTAATTGATGTTATGTGTAGATAATAAGAGTAAAATGGTCCATTCACTGATATATATACGAGGTGCAGATAATGAAGAGGATCGTTCTGAAAAGGCTATGATTTCTGTTTGTGTGGGAAAGGCGAATAAGTATGAATTGGCATTGACCACAAATCCATCCAGTTGAAGTGTAAACAAAAGTGCAATATCCAATTAATATTGTATAGTAGAATTATGAACAAATTAATATGTGATAATTGTTGTTGATGCTTTATAATTGGTGAGAGAATATGTCAGTCTAGTATATTATTTTCGAATGAATCTTAATTACAATACAATCAAAGGAATCATTAAGGCATTAATAATTGTGGACATTTCCTTCTACCTCAAATTTGGCACCTCGTACTCTTCAGATCGCCTTATTTTCAGCTAGGACTCTTCATTCTAGCTGCCAATGAGAGCATGTCAAAAATAAATCAGCAAATATTCAAGCATGCCCTCAGAAAAGATTATTCATCATTTGCTATACTTACTTCAAATTATTTTTCTCTTAGCATTTTCTAGATTAAATATATTTTTCATAGCTTTAGTCGTAATAGCTGAAAAGTCGATGCAAGAATAGACCAATTCCCATCTTAATGGACTAAGAAGGGTTGATTAAAGAAAGAAGGTAGATACAATCTGAGATAGAAGAATTGACCGATTCTCATATTCTTCAAGGGTTTGAGAATTGACTTACTGCAACTTTATGAGGCAAAGTAGGAGGAAAAATCAATCGATTGCACATGATTGCTTACAATTATAAAATATCTAATTATTCTCTCTTTTTATGTGGGCAAAATAAATTTCAAATGTAAAATAATAATTTTGAATTTTGAGGGTTTAAAATAAATTATTTTTCACAGACTTAATTGATCCAAATAGTAGGCGATGGGTAATAAAGGATTAATATGACTCTTTTCCTTGGATGTATTTGTTTTTGTTCCTTTAGTAATGGGAAGCAAAAAGTTGTTTATTGATATTAGGGTTTTTGAGGTTTATAGCTGAATCTTATTTGAATATTAGCAGCAATAAAGCATAGAGTTTCTTACGTGAACTATAATGATAAAGAAAGCGAATTCCATGTTATCCAGCATGGCCTCTAGATCATGAGTAAACTAGGATAAATAGTTAAATACCTGTTTCGAAGCATACCGATCGAGAGAGATTAGCACGCTATCATGTCATGGCGCCATTTAGCGACTGAAGAAGATGTAATCGCACTCACATTTAACTCAGCTATTGATTCTCTCCCGACAAATATTTTTCATTTAAGGAGGTCTTCGGTTAGACCGTCTAAATCATTTAGGCGAATTTGAGTTTGGGATCTAAGGTAAGTATAGGTTTGGGTATAGAAGTCAGGACGAGTATGGGTCTAAGTTGATGGAAATGAACTATTTAGATCCGCCTAAATCATTTCGACGATTTAACACAAATTTTTGTCTTTTCATTTAACTCCTTATGCCATTGATCTCTTCCTACCAATTCTTTCCATTTAGAGGGCCATCTTCGAGCAGGCCTGGAGGGCGACCACCCAGACCTCATAATTTCTTTTATACATTTTTTTAATTATTAGAAATTATTTTCACAGTTTTTCCTCTACCGTAGCGATTTTAAATGTTCCTATTTTACTATTTCTTATCCTTTATGTATTTTTGCATCTCTACTCTAGTAAATAGTGGTTCTAACTCAATTTCGAGCAAGCACTCAAATTTAAATAGTTGGCGCTATTGTCATTTGGTTACCATAGTTTTGTAATTTTAATGGTTCATGTACCATCAAGTTGGATATCTATATTCAACAACCTAAATGATCAATTATTTTCTTGTTGAATATATTCTTCTTATTCCTCGTTTGGCTACTTAAAACATTTATGTAAAGCAAAAATATCTTAGTTTTATTTTCTTTTATTTTTGGTAAAAGAAGAAAGGGAACCATTACACAATCATCAACAGAAGTCGAGAAACTCCATCCCCATCAATCAATATTACACAAAAATATCTTAATTTTATTTAATTGTATGTCATATTGGTCATACAATTTTAATTTGTATTGATGAATATATATCTCAACACCTCCTACATCCCTTATATACTTTGACCCAATTTTCGAGCTCTTTCATCACTGTTTTTGGTCAATTGTTCGCAACCAAAAGGAACTTACGAAAGATGGAACTCTTTGGAGAACCGAAAAAAGATATCACACTTTTTTGCCTTCATCATTCAGCCCAGTGATCATTATAGATACTATAACTGATTAAAAAAGCAATTGAATTCATCACTTCATCCAACACTTGGGAACAAAATATTAATTGTGAGTTCCTTCTTTTTGCCTTGTATAACTAATATAGTACGATTCTTCTAGTGGACATTAATTAATCATGGCGAGAATATCTAGAGATTTTCAATTAATAGAAAGTCCTCAATTAAATAATAATAATAATCGTTGGGGTCGAAATCGATGCGGTCCGACGCTTAAATCCTAAAGCCCAAGTTCGGCCCAAGACCCATTTAACATCAAGTGGGTGGACAAGCACTCACCGAAGGTCTAATCGAGGTTGAAAGATTCAATAGGATCGAGTCTGCAGCCACACCTCCCCGAAAATCGAACCAGAACCAAGTAGAGTTCGTGTAACACCCTGTGTTTATTTTTCGGAGTTTTAGTTAATTGTTTAATTATTTTCCCTAAGTGGTGGAGAATAATAGTATGGGAATTATGAAATGAGAGCCTCGAGCTCACTTATAAGCTCAAAATCGAGACCTTCATGACTTATGTCATGAAACGAGTTAAAATATAAAGTATGAGTTATAACATAAGATCCCTCCTCAAGCCCTAACTCTAACCCTTCTTCCACCAAAGTATAAATAGTGACACCACCAAAGTCTTCCCTTCGTTCTTCATTTCAAATTCATGTGTTGAGGCTTACTCAAGATCACTCAAACCATTGTCCATTTAGCATCTTCAAGACAACAATCCATCCTTGAGGGTCTTTGAGGGGAAAGGCTAGGAGCATTCAACAAACCATTGCAATCTTTTCATCTTTGGAACCGCCTCAACTAAGCTAAAGATCCCATAACTTGTTCTCATGAATATCTCAAAGTTTTCATTAAGATATGGATCAAAACCCATGTGAATCTTGAAATACTTGTTCCACATGCTCATCTTGTTGGGTTGAAATTTCCATGCTTGCTGTATTTCGTGCATATTGAAACTCGACACCATTTGTTTAACTTGAAAACCATGAACACCTTGGCATGCCATATGCTTGAACTTGAATCTTTGTTCTTTGGTTAAAACCATGCTTTTCTATGGATGAAATCTTGTTATTATTGAATCTAGATGTTTATTGAACCCTATGATCCCTTTTGCTTGTTTGTGGGAACTAGAAATGGCCTTTGGAAAGAGCTAAACATAAAAAATATGCCCTTTTTGCCATTTTCGTGCTTGGGACAGATTCTGACGTTCGATCGAAATCTCTCCCCTCCCTTTTTTGACCGAAAGCCCCCGTTCTGAAATGCGCGACCTTTCGAAATGCCATGCCAGCTGTCTAGCACCTCGATTCTTCAGATGATATTGATCGAAGGTACCTTTCGAACCACCCATTCGATCGAACCTCCAGTTGTCAAGCACCTTGATCTTCCAGATGATTTTGATCGAAGGTGCCTTCCAAACCAACTCTTGATTCTAACACGTGTCTTTCCAACCCGATAATGTTTCCATTATGTGATCGAGCCTCGAAACCCTTGATTTGAACCGACTCTGATCGACCCAATAATGTTTCCACTTCGATTGATGTGATCGGGCCTCGAACCCTTGATCTGAACCAACTTTGGTCGACCCAATAATGTTTTCACTTTGATTGATGCGATCGAGCCTTGAACCCTCGATCCAAACTAAATTTGGTTGAACCAATAATGTTTCCACTTTGATTGATGTGATCGAGCCTCGAAGCCTCGATCCGAACCGACTTTGATCGACCCAATAATGTTTCTACTTCGATCGATGTGATCGAGCCTTGAATCCCTTGATACAATCCACACGGGATCGACTCGATCATGATTCTAATTAGCTCGATCACGTCCATTTTGATTGACTCGATTGGATCTTGAACCCCTCAATCTATTTAGACACGATCAACTCGACCCTGACGTGATCGACCCAATCAGACGCTGTTCCAAAAATTTGACACAGCCACTTCAAGTCTTGTATGTTGAGCCTCCACTCCAAACCTGACTTAAGACAAACCTTCGACCCGAATTCAGTCAATCCTTGACCCGAGCTGAATCAAACCCTTGATGGAACCAGCCCAACTTTGAATATAACTCGTACTATTAAATAAACTTGATAAAAATGATAAGCCTCTTAAGGTGAGCTAATGCTCTCAGATATTTAAATCATTTATCATTATATGCCGACAAGTGTCCTCACTTGTGTTAATCTGTGAAGATGATCGAGAGCCCGATAATCCTGAGACAAGCAGTCAAT
>AYJT01002249.1:0-10892 GCA_001278415.1 Ocimum tenuiflorum | reverse complement strand
AGCACCTCTGGTGAATCTAGCACGGCTGCAACAACCTCCCCCACCACTGTACATTGATCAGGTAATCAACTGCATATCCAATTGGTAGCGGAATAAACACGAGTGCACCAAGAGGCACTGCCGAGAGGCGAGGAATGGGTCGAGTAGGATCATGAGACCTCGAGGGTAAAAGTTAGAGGAGTTTGAAAAGAATCCCCTTATCTTCTGCGCCGAGGAAGATGCTGTCATTGCTTTCCCGCACCACGACGTGCTGGTTATGAGCATGATCCTTAGCAACTTCCAGCTTCAGCGCATCCTCATCGATGGAGAAAGTTTCACCAATATTTTGTTTCTACCAGCATTAAAAAGCATGGAAGACGTAGGTCGCGAACTTATCCCAAAGGTCACTGGTAGGATTCAGCGGAGATCGACTTACTACCCTAGAGGAAATTTCCTTGTCTATCTACGTTAGAGGGATCAAACGTTCGTTTAAATTACAAGTCATCGATGCTCCATCCGCCTATAATGCCATTGTCGGGTGTCCCTAAATCCATGAGATGAAGGTCGTGTGTTTGTCCCAAATTAGAGAATATAGCTTTGCGGAAGCATTAGATAATAAAATATTTGCGGAAAATGATAAGCCCAAGTTTTATCTCCGCTGACTTGTGAGCAAGTTAGCTGGGTTACTTAAAGTTATTTGTTGTTGAGTATGGGCAGTTAGAGTTTGTTCAGTTATACTCCAGCTACTATTGCTAGTTGGGTTTCAAATCAACACTTAGTGAAAATAAATAACTGAAAGCTGTTAATGAGAGGATATTTATAGAGGTTCGGATCTTAAAGTCATATGTCTCTCTTCCTTCTCCATGAAGAGAATTCGCTATAGTTGTTGGTACATGGTGTGTTAACACAGGTTACAAACAACTATCTTCTCCAACAAAAAACAACTATCACTTCCGGTTGCAGGCACTGCGGTTCTTCCAAGCTTTACCGGATCCACTACTATGCTTCTTAGATTTGCAGGGTGAAGATTTATTTCTCTTCAAGAGCATGAAACATGTTTTAGAGTTGTTCTTAGATGAGAGATAGCTAAGAACTTTTCAGTATCCTTAGCTGAAAGCTTTGGATTACCGGATGATGTCTCGAGTTGAAAACTCGAAAGCTGACTTAGAAAGCTTAAGAGAGAGAGAGAGCAAAAAATGAGAGATCATAATGCGTGAGTCTGTGTGTATAACTTGTTCTCCTTACTTCGACTCCACTATTCATAGGTGAGGGATTTGAATAGTATCCATGTGAGACAACGAACAAATCCTTCAAAATTGGCGTATGAAAATGGTATCGTTAATGTACTTGCAGCAGACTTTATCATCTTTTTATACGATGGATATCCGGATAAAGATATTATCCGCTAGATAATAATCGTGGGCTGACTACCTTTTCTGCTACAATTCGGTAAGTCAGCTCTACTGCACGTCTTGTTACTTTTGACATTCCTCTTTTGCATCTCAGTTGTACTAGAGACAAATGGGCTTTAAGGTTGACTGAGAACTGACTTCTTTCAACCTTTTCTTCTTGTCTCTCTCTTTTTCAACTAGCCAGTTCATGTAGAACTGTCAGCTGTGTTCATCACATCTGGTTGATCAATTATGGACTTTATACTCACAGTTGAAGGAGTCAGCTGTGGTATCTCACAGCTGTGTCACCACAATTGTGGTCTCTCAAATTTTAATCTTCATAACCTTCAAGTCTTGAACTCTTTCCAGCTTGAGCTCTCCGCGAACCTAAGATATTACAAGTTCAAACCTATATAAAATATATTCCAAGATTAGTTCTATACTATTGGCATGGTTTCTGACATCATCAAAATATTCTAATTCCTAACAATTTCCCCTTTTTTGATGTTGTCAAAACCATGTGCCGCTGAAACAATTATTGAAGAAGTGTAGGGAGTTACAAACTTACTTCCCCCTTAACATGTTCTTCCTTAACTGTTATCTTTTCTTAACATTCCAAGAATATTACAAGTATTAAATAACTTGTTTAAAACTTATGATTTAGAACTGGAATGTAGGAAAGTTGTTGTAGTCGATAACTGATTGCACTTAGCTATGCATAACCAGTTGCAGCTATGAAAAACACTTAACAGTCATTGAGACAACATAATATTGTCATTCAAAAATGAAGTTCGCTCAATTTTATACATTTTTCGTTCAAATTACATTGTATAGATGGGTTTTTGAACTTGAGAACAAAGTACAATGTAAAAATAAAATAAAACTGATTAATCTAGTCTTCTGCTGCAGCATCCCCTTCCCTTTGCCTTTTTGCTGCCTTCAGCTGCCTTGACAGCTCTTTTCCTATTCCTCTTCTCCTCTGCAGCTTTGAGTCTCTCGTATTCTTCCTTATCCTTCTGCAACCACTAGTCTTCCCCCTTTTTGACAGCATCAGAAAGAACAATGATGCTCTGACTGATAACCTAAAGGCTTGAAGAGACAGACTGTTGCACACCAGCCATGGCCTAAAGAAGCATCATGGAGTTCCTGTTGGCAGTGCAGGGACAGCTGAGGAGGTGGAAATGGGTCCGCGAGAACCAGCTGAGTGTGATAGGGCAAGATCTAGATTGGGTACTGGTTGCTGGACAAAGGTGGGAGCAAGTCCGGGAAAGAGAACCATCCGTATCACAGCAGGGTCTTGTTCTGAAAATTGTGCTGCGGAGACTTGCTGCGAAAGCTGAGTAGCAGTCAAACATGCCGGAATGGTGACCACAAAAGGAGGAGTTGTGATGGTCAGGCTGAGGTTGACTGTGGCTGAACTGACGCAGCAGTAGAGGATGGATCTCGGGTCAGGTCAGCTGCTGAGGGTGAAGGCACAGCTAAAGGTTCATCTTCAATAGACAATACTTCCTCTTCGTTTAGATCTGGGAAGCCCGATTGGGTCTCCAGAGGAAGTTGTTGCTCTAGGGGAGGGACTTCCTGGTCAGGTTCCTCCAAGCAGCTGGTCTTAACTCCATCCTTGTGAACTTCTTCTTCGTCAGCTGCAGACTTGGCAGCTAATGGCGATTATGTAGCTCTCATCAGCAGGCGCGGGGGCAGGAGACTTTGCAAGTTGTTCAACATTAGTTGTTTCATCTTCCTCACTGGTTGTTGCAAAGTGTTGAGAGAAGATGGGTAGGTGCACAGCAGTTGTGTCTTCTGGAGGAGGTGGAGGCTGAGTCTCAGTAGGAACTTGAACTGGACTGGGCTGGACAGAGGAGTGGATCGAATGATGATCCCAGTAGTTGTCTGGCTTGGCTCACTGGGCCAACTGCTCTCTTCAAGTGTTCTCCTCTTAAGGAGCAGCTCATCTGATTGAACAGTTAGGCAGTAAGTGATGATTTCTTTCATTCTCTGAATCAACTCCCCTTTTCGCACTGGCCTAACCACCTTGTGATCCTTCGTCATAGTTCTTCCTTCAAGAACTGGGGTTCCAGTGGTTTTCTCCGTCACAACTCTTTCGCCTAGAGCTTGGGTGCCAATGGTTGACTTTATCATAGCTCTCTCACCTAGAGCTGGGGTTCAAGTTGGCTCCATCTCAGCTAATGAAAGAGTTGGTTCCTCAGTTAGGTTGGATTGAACTGGAATTTGTTGTACTGCTTTGGTGTTGTCTTTGGTTGGGCTTCCAACTTGAGTTTTTGTTCCCTCTGCTTCAATGACACCTCCAGTTAAATCTTGAATTGAATTAGATCTTAAGATCTCAGCAAGAACTTCTGCATTACAGACCTTCTCAGCCGTTTGGACTCCGGCTGAGGAAGTTGAACCTTGATCTGAGATCCCAGAAATTTACCTAGCTGGTTCAGTTAGTTGCACACCACGGGTGTTGCCCAATGAACTTCAGCTTCATCGGCTTCTGGGCAACTCAAGGTTAGCTCTGCAATGTTCCTGCGTACTAAAGTAAACTCACCAAAAATAGCATTACATGTTATTTCCACAACAAGGGTTGTGTAGTTGAATACCATAAATACCTTGTAAGAGGGGTATCCATAGCTAAGGAATACACGTTCATTAGCTTTAGGGTAGAGGGTATTCAACTTAGATTTCCCATTATTGTGAGTATAACATGGGCAACCAAATGTGCATAGAATGAGTTAGAGAAGGCTTATAACACTTATACACATCATAAGGTGTTTTATTGAGTCGTAGATTGATGGAGTTGCGATTGTGAGTATAACAAGCTATGCTGATGGCTTTAGCCTAGTAGCTTTGACCTATCTTAGCCTCAGGCATGGACCTAGTAGCTTTGACCTATCTGTCAGACCATTCTACTGCAGTGTCCTCAGAGCTGAGTGCTCATGACTGATCCCATGATCCATACAGAAGTCCATAACTGATCCGTTGCAGAACTCCGTCCCATTGTCCGATCTGATTCTGAGCATGTTCCAGCTTTCCTCATTTTGAAGCTTCAAAATTAGCTACGGCAAAACCATCTTTACTTCAGCTTTGCTACTTAGGAACTCCACTCAAGTATATCTGGAGAATACGTCGATCACCACCATGGTGTCTGAACAAATCCATGTGAAGGAGTTCCAAAACGGAGGATGTGCTAGGCTTCATTACCTTTGCTTTGAATGATGCTTTTGTCTGCTTTCTCAACTGGCAAGCTCTGCAGACTCCTTCATTCTTCAACACCTCAGCTAGCAATCCTTCCACCAAATTAAGCTTGACCAAATAATTGATCGTCTTGAAGTTATTTCAAAAGTACGCAATGGAATGTTTATAGGAGAATTATACATATGACGATGTATAATTCGACACTCTTATGAACCCAAAAAGAAAAGTCCATGCTCAATGCCATCCCTAACCTCGCTACTCCTCAACCCGCACATTTAGAATTATATGCAGGCTGAGTACACAAATGTACTCAGTGGACACAATGCCAAAATCATACATATATAAAAACATGAATAAAGAGCTTGTTTAATCAAGCAGGTCATGAGGGTTTTATTTCAAAGAACTGCTCATGACCACAAAAACCAGTTTATCATATGCGCACATTTCAACCATGCTAGTTGTCATTTAATCATTCAATCAATCATAATCCGACTAGGGGTAGGCCTCCCACACTAGTTGTTGTGACTAGATCACGGGAAGCCATAGGCTAGTATGATCAACCAACACATCATATTTGATCAATATCATCACCACCAATCATCATGAATATCATTATCAACATCACAACTCTCCCAGTACTATACTAAATTTCAGGCATCACATTCAAACTTCAACAAGTAGTTTGTTTTCAAAATGAGAAAACATTTAACTTTAGTTTTAGTATAGAAAGCCCACATTGTTTCCAGGTTATGCTTAAGTATTAGAAAGCCCTAGTTTGAGCTTCGTCGACACTCCACAACCTTAACAAAATTGTTGTCATGAGTACTCATATTCTAGGTTTCAAAATCGAATGAATGCATGCTTATACATGTTCAATCTAAGACTCATATAATTCGTCTATCATTCCACGTATGTTCTTTGAATATGGAAATCAAAATGCATTGATACGCGATCATGTTCGACGAAACACATCATTGGGTAGGGTTTGGGGAACCTCAGTTCTGATAATTCAAAATCGGTAATCATCGATACCCCTCTGTCGATCTGAGAGCCGCCGGTTCTCTAGCTCTGATTGTTGGTTCCGAGGCACCGGTCGTCGGTACCAAGTCGACGACCTGAGAGTTGGTCAGGATGGGGATGGGGTCGTCGATTCTAAGCCGTCGATCATCGATACTGAGCCAGTGATCCGATACCAACCCACGGCTTTAGGTGGGTCGACGGCTCCGAGTAATGATCATAAACATACTCGACTATCATGTTTCCTTATACCATCATAACATGCTTTTGTCACTTTCAATAACCTATATTATGCTCATCTCACCATCTCATGCTTTATCCATCAACCAATAACATATCTTATGATTTTAATCTCATATCAAGCTTGTCACGCTTGTCAAAATCATAGATCTAGCAAGTTCTTAGATACTACATGCTTCAACACAACATTCTACTCCTACCAAGTTCAAGATTTCTCACCTTAGCTTCTTGGGGAAATGAGGTGCCAGAATAACTCCTTCTTCCTACTCCATTCCATCTTTCTCCTACCAGCTTGCTTTCTTCCTTAAGTTTAGTCCTTCCTTCTTGCTTGGTTTAACTCCAAGCTTGTTCCTATGGCCTCCCTCTCACTCCTTCTCTCTGTACTTCTCTCTCTAGGATTTAGTTTGTGGAGAAATTTTGCAAGAGTTTTGCCTTAGGGTGGTGGAAGTACAAGGACCCAACACCTTTATTAGGGTTGTGGTAGGTGTTTTGGGTGTAGTGTGTGTAGAGGAGTATTCATATAAGAAGTACTCTTCCTATACTTGTATGATTGGTTTTAATGAGTTGATTTCTTGTGAAGGGTGATATAATCACATGCCAAATTGTAAGAGGGTTGATGAACTGTGTGCGTCGAGAGTGTGTTTTGTGTGTGTGGTGTGTGTATTGTGTGTGTATTTAATTTGGTTGGGGAATTTGGTAAAATACACATGTGTGTATTTCAAGAAGTGATGATGCGAATTGCATTACATGAAGCTTGGGAAATTGGTCTTTATTAATACCTAGTACTAAGATTTCTTGATTTAGGGAAGATTTGGTGGATAATTCTTCCATCACATCACATCACTCAAATGTCACTTTATCAAATATATCTTGTACTATACTTTCATTCCGAACACTGCACGGATTATATCTGTCACGAGAATTTCTTATTCCCATTGTGAGTTACATCGTACACACCATGTTTATATTTTGAATACGAGCATTACGAATCTTATTTCGATGAACTGGGAATTACATGTATTAATTTGTAAACCTCACTTAATGATTATCTCTATTTTCCCTACGCAAGCCATCACGCCCGAAATGGTCTTGCTAGTCATGCTAGGGTTGTGACAGAAATTCTTCCTCTAATTCATTTTCTCGGCCTTTGTACGCCAAATGAGATAGTTGATCACTTTATAATCTAGATGAAAATATTTAATTAAGTTATGATCAATCCAAAAATATCAATTATACTTATGACATTGATAGGACACATGATTAGGGTTTTCAAAATTACATCGCTGAATATTTGATCGAAAAAATGTGGGCCGTTACATCCTTCCTACCTTAAACATAGATTTCGTCCTGAAATTTCGCTAATTTGTAGGGAATAGTTCGAGATATTTCTCTTTCATCTTATTCTCTAGTTCTCACATGGCCTCTTCAACTCCATGTTGCTTCCACAACACTTTAACAAAAGGAATTGACTTATTCCTTAACTGTTGTTCCTTCCTATCTAGAATGGCGTATGGTTGTTCCTCATATTTTAACTCGGGGTCTATGGTAACATCATCTATTTGTATCACATGTCCCGGGTCATAAATATACTTACGTAACTGTGATACATGGAAAACATTATGGACATTTCCCAAGGTTGGAGGTAAGGCCAAAGGATAAGCCACTAATCCGACCCTTTCTGAAATCTCATAGGATTCGACAAAACGAGGTCTCAGTATGCCTCTTGCTCCAAATATAACTATCCCTTCTGAGGGGGATACTTTTAGGAACACTTTGTCCCCGACCTCAAAGTGCAATATGGTGCACCTATTATCTGCATAGGATTTCTGGTGATCCTGGGCTTCCTTGATTTTGGCAAGAATCAATCGAATTGTCTGAATCATTTCTTTTACCGCTTCGGGTCCTAAGGTTTTTCTTTCACCAACTTCATCCCAGTATAGTGGAGCAGCACTTTCTTCCATACAACGCCTCATAAGGCGCCATCTCAATGGTCGCCGGATAACTAATATACTACGTAAACTCCACCAAGGGTAGAATCGATTCCCACTTATCACCTCGATCTAGGAAAACTGTCCTTAGCATGTCCTCGAGCATTTGGATAGTTTACTCAGATTGCCCATCTGTCTGAGGATGGAAGGCGGTGCTGAAGTTTAGCTTGGTGCCTAGTTCTTTTTGCAGGCTAGTCCGAAATCTGGAGGTAAATTTCGTGTCTCGGTCAGAAGTAATGGACACCGGCACTCCATGCAATCTAACAATTTCTTGCACATAGAGTTGAGCTAGCTTATCCTATCCATCAGTAACCTTAATGGGGATATAGTAAGCACTCCTGGTAAGGCGATCTACGACTACCCATATCGCCGTATTTCCACGGTATGACTTAGGCAAACCAGTCACAAAATCCATTGTGATATGATCCCATTTCCTCTCTGGGATCTCTAAGGTTTGTAGCTTCCCATATGGTCTTTGATGTAGCGCCTTCACTGCTGGCAAACTAAACTTCGTTCTACAAAGGTCGATATATCCTTTTTCATCCCATCCTACTAGAAGTGTTGTTTCAAATCCTGATACATTTTGGCACTTCCTGGGTGAGCAGTGTAAGGGGTATTATGTGCTTCGCTCAAGATTTCTTTTCTTAGGTCATTGTCCCTTGGCACACAAATTCGATTCTCGATTACAATTGCGTTATCATGTGCCTCTTGAGACTTGTCCACTCCTTGAGTCCTAATTTTCATTCTCAACCTTTCTAAATTCTCGTCTTGTCGTTGAGCCAGGATGATTCGTTCCTGTAGACATAGAGTGATCGTTAAACAGGCTATAACGATTTCTTTTGATTCTGGTGGAACTACCACTACCACCGTCATCCTTTCGAATTATTTTATCAGCTCACCTTTATGCGTAAGTAAGGCATAGGCCTTAGGGATAATCTTATGACTTAGTGCGTCAGCCACGGTGTTGGCCTTTCTAGGGAGGTAATTTATCAATAGATCATAATCCTTAACTAATTCTAACCATCACCTTTGCCTCATATTCAATTCTTTCTGCTCAAAGAAGTATTTGAGGCTCTTGTGATTTGCGAACATTGAGCATTTTACACTATACAAATGATGTCTCCAAATATTCAGTGCGTGCACATTAGCAGCCAATTTCCAAGTCATGTGTTGGATAATTAAGCTCGTGCGGTCTTAGTAGCCATGAGGCATACACAATTACCCTTCCATTTCGCATCAATATACAACCTAGTCCACTCTTGGATGCATCGGTGTATACCTCACATTCCTTATCCGCCTCAGGCATTGCTAATATTGGAGTTGTTGTCAACTTCTTTTCAGCTCTTGAAAACTTGCCTCACAATTGTTAGTCCATGTAAATTTTACCCCCTTTCGCAGCAACTGCGTCACTGGCCTGTCTATCTTTGAGAATCCCTCAATGAACCATCGGTAATAGCTTGTCAACCCAAGAAAGCTTCGAATCTTGTTGGGTTTGGTCGGGGATTTCCATTCACTCACAGTTTAAACTTCTGCGGGATCCACCTTGATCCCCTCGGTGGACACAATGTGTCCCAGAAATATAACCTCTTTTAGCCAAAATTCACACTTACTAAACTTGGCATAGAGCTTTTATGTTTTTAAGGTCTCAAGCACTATCCTCAAGTGCTATCATGCTTTGTCTCTCTTTTAGAATAGATGAGGATATCGTTTATGAAGACTAACACGAATTCATCCAGATAAGGGTGGAAGACTCGGTTCATCAGGTCCATGAATGTTGCAGGAGCATTTGTGAGCCTGAAAGGCATCACTACAAACTCGTAATGACCTTATCTGGTCCTGAAGGCTATCTTTGGAACGTCTTCCTTTCTGATCTTCAGTTGATGATAACCAGATCGAAGATCGATCTTGAAGAATACACTAGCTCCTCTTAATTGATCAAAGAGATCATCGATCCTCGGGAGTGGGTATTTTTTTTTTAGGGTGACCTTATTCAGTTTTCGATAATCGATACACATGCGCATCGACCCATTCTTCTTTTTCACAAACAGGACTGGAGCTCCCCAAGGCGATATACTTGGTCTCAAGAAGCCTAGCGCCAACAGCTCTTAGAGCTGTATCTTGAGTTCTTGAAGCTCATGGTTCCAACTCAACTGTGAATTCTAACTATTTATCGGGTGGTAAACCTGGAAGGTTTTCGGGAAATACATCGGTATATTCCCTTACCACGGCTTCGTCCTCAATTTTCTTATCCTCATATTCTCTACTATTTAGGTACACAAGGAATGCTTGATTTTCTTTCATTCCTATGAGTCTACGTGCTTACAGAGTAGATATTATGGGTATCTTTCATCCCTCCTATGCCCATAGAAACTAGAAGGTTCTTAGCCGGGTCGGTTGAAAGTAATTGTTCTGTCATCGCAACATATTATCGTAAAATTCTCAGCTAAACAATCCACTCCAAGGATTACATCCACATCATTCATTTCTAGCGCATGAAGGTTATTCCCTACCAAGCTCAGCGAACCTAGTTCCAATCCTAAGTTCAAGCAGTTATACATAGTGGTCATCACCTCTCCCGATGGAGTGGTCACATTTAAGTTTCGTTCTGTCTTAACAGACCTCAATCTTATCGTTTCTACGCATGCTTCAGAAATAAACGAATGTGATGCACCAGTATCGAATAATACAATAACAGGTATTCTAGAGATTTTATCCATACCCACTAATTGTTTGATTTGTAGTTTGGGGACTCGATCCCTCATCTTTCTGCTCTTGGTAGATGGCATACGCCCTAGCTAGCTGGCGTTGCAGTTTTCTGAAGGGTTGTGGTTGTTGGTACTGGACATTCCTTCCTTGATGTTGTGGTCGTGCTTGAAGAGCTCTTAATTGATTGTTTGGGCCTTGCCGACCTTGCCCAGTTCCTTGATACTTCGCTCCATATTGTGAGGTAAAATGTCCCTGCCGACCACAATTGAAACAGTTGTTATTAAGAGCACGACACTCACCCTGATATCCACGGCCACATCTACCACAGTACCTATTGTTTTAGTTTCCTTGCATGATTCAGGCTGGTTGGAAGTTTCCT
>AYJT01002206.1:0-10367 GCA_001278415.1 Ocimum tenuiflorum | reverse complement strand
GAGACTAACACCGTAACCATATGTAAGGAAGATGTTAATTTGTGATTGTCAAAGTCAAGTAAAATATTAAGAACTTTCCATGTATTGGAATTGAAAAGAGTGATGGAAGAGAGATATGTTCAACTTACTTAAGATTGGGCAAACTTGTGAAACTAGACTTGACGCGCTAGAGAATGATAATGAGCAAGGTTGAGATTATATGAGAGGGCGACCAATATTGTGAGCTAGATCATGAGGCACATGGTTAAGATATTTAACTAAGTACACTCACTTGTTGATGATGATCTTGAAGCTTGTAATTACGAAATACCTAGAGAAATGAGCGACTTAGCGGTTGTAGATACAACCATAGGAAAGTAGTCAGGGTTTTCAATTTGAGATGAATGCATAACTTAAAGGTGAAATTGAGCCCCAACTGATTGTAAGACTGGGGAAGTGTTCAAGTGATAGGACCCGTATAAGTCCAACAAGGCAAGAGAATCAACTAACGGAAGAGGACTTAGAAAGAACCGATGAAAAAAAAATTTAATTCTCGGAGGGTATCGGTGTAGGACAAATGAGTGTACAACCATTGGTTAAATAGTAAACTGGACTATTCATTGGAAAAGCACCAAGGTATCCTACAAGGTGGAGCAATTTACGAGTATTTATAGAACAAACTAAAGGAATGATTTTCTGTCAAACAAGCATGCTTTGCTGAGTCATTAGTTGAAGAAAAAGCTAAGTCCCGTAAATTAAGCTAAAGCGGAAATAATTAGTACCAATATATGATCGTCTCTTTTGGAGCTACCCCAACTCGTAGTTGGACATGTGGACGAAGAACTAGAATACTAGAAGGCTCCAAGAGGAATTTAAAGCCCGAAGATTCAAGTGACTTCAAAAAAAATAATAAAAGAAATATATATATGAAAGATTATCGTATAAAGAGATGTTGACCCAAGCATTAAAGGAAGAAATATCTTCAGTAAAAGGCAATAGATCGTCAAATCCCATTGAATTAGCCCACTCAAGGCTAGGAAGGGAAACATGAAAAGTACTCCCAAGCGAAAACCCTAGAATCAAAAGGATTGACAAAGATCATAAATTGGTGGCTTCAAGCGCAACAAATATGGCATTTTGTCAAGTAGTGATGGCAGGAAGGAAATTTAGGAAGTGCTAAAAAACAAAACATGCAAAGATGATTATTGATAAATTGAAAATCCTTGCCACAACTAAGGAGATTTAGTTTGACATTAGCAACAACAACCACTCAGGGTCTGCAATAGACCAGAGGTTTTGATATATCATTAGGGTTAAACTACTACGACGAATCAGAAATCGATGGAGGAAAATTTGAGGCTATAGTGTGCGAATTAAGGAAAATTGACAATGTTAGGATTGTACACCCTTTTTAGACAGAGAAGCGGAACTAGGTTCCCTCAAGCTAATAGCAAACAAGTTATGTATGCTATGTCTGTGGGATGTGGATGCGATATTAGCGACAAAGTGATTAGGAGACCTCACAAAGTTACCCTAGCGAGAGAATGAGAAAATTTTTAAGACTAAAAGAAGAAGTTAGTACTCGCAAGACCTAATGAAATCAAAAGACAAACGTAATACCCGCTACCCGAGTTAAGAAGAATATGAGAGAAAATCAATCATGTATATAAGGACAATGAAAAAGGAGTTTCGATCAAGGATAAAAGAGTGTTAGAGAACTTATTCACGTGTCTCATGAGAAGCTGTCAAGTTTACTCCAAATAAATAGTTGGAATTCGATATGGATCTAAGTTAATAGGCGCTCCAAAATCAAAAGTTGCAGGAATTTATGAAACTAAAGGTGTACCATTTTAGCTGCGCTTGGTATTGCTAGTCAAGGAAAGTTAGAACGATGTAGGAGTGCAAAGAATATCGAGGGTTGGATGAATTCACCTTGAAGAATGAGTATCCATTCCAAATGATGGATAATACACATAATCAGAAGATATGAGGTGTTGTTCGAGAATCGACCACGGATGGGATATCGCCGATTAGGGATCATGAGTGAGAAGATGCCTAAGACTGCATTAGAAATTGAATAAGCACACTATGAGTAGCAAGGATACCATTCAGATCTATGAACACACCAGTAGTCTTCATGGACTCGAAGGATAAGGTGATTTAACCCTAATTGGATAACTTGTTTTCATATTCATAGATAGCGTTCCCATATATGCAAGAGAAGAAAAGATTTAAGAATCATTTGGGCATAGTTAATGCGACATAAAGAGACAAGTGTCTTTACGCCAATGAGTGTGACATTCAATTAAGAGGACAGATTGTCCCTTAGGCATGTTGTATTGGCAGAGAACGTAAAGATAGATTCTTCGAAGGCACAAGTGATGAAGAAGAAAAACGAGAAGAACACCCCGGAACACAATTAAAGAATTGAAGTTCTTGAAGTTAGTGACCGATGTTTTGAAAAGAAATCTCTAAGATAGTAAAGTTGAAGATGCAAATCTTGAGAATACATATTATTTTGAAAGAATGGACGACTGTGGACTAATTATCAATAGCTGAAGAAGGGGTCAATGAGAGCCTCGGGTTGACTTTTGTAGAATATGAAAAGGATTACAAGATGTATACCAAAAATTCCTAAGGATAAATCGGAGATGTTTGCAGGCAAATGGTTGAGAAATTACCTAATGCATCATTTTGATTTAGGATCTTGCATGATAAACTATGCCATGTATAATTGAGAGTTGTCATCGATAGCACATGCTTTAGAAATACATCGAGGTAATGCCTCAAATGAGTGCATTCCCAGTTTTTACTGACCAAAGGTATCAAGAGTAGTTTCCTTCAATAATAGGATTTTATTTTTAAGTCAGGAAGGATAACTCGAGCTGTTAAAGGGAAAGATTTATCTATATACTATCATTCTAGAGAAGCTATCGCCGTGGTAGATGTCTAATAACAAAAAGCAACTACAAGGGCATGCGTGCTTCTAGCATAAGAAGAAGTTTCAATAAACGAACTTGTAAAATTACGCGTGGAAGTGATAACTCCACCAGAAGAAGCGAAGAATTAAGTGGCAACTCTAGTGGCCACACTAGACTTTAAAACAAAAAATTATGCAAGCACAACGAAAAGGTGTTGAACCATGAGTATTAGAGGCACAAGATTATGGATGCAGCGCTATATATAACACGAACTGCTTACCCCAGGTGTATTGAGATGTATCACGATTGGAGAGATAAGATAGATGAGATGAAATGAAAGAAAAAAAAAAGAGAGATATAGCATGAATTATGGAACGGTGTTTTTAGGAAAACACTACCACCATCTTGATGAGAATTTGGGGCCATAAAAAAAAACCCCAAGTGGAAGTGTCATATCCCGAAGAATTTTGGTGCCAACATACCAAAGTAATAATAAAGATATGTTACTAAATAGGCTTTTTTGGATCGATTCACTAAGCAACACTAACCTGATTTTGATAAAGATCACCTACGGATCTAACTAGCTCGTAAGGTTTTATATATAATCGAAAAATGTTATGAAATACCAAGTGTCGGAGTGGATGACTTCTAATTAAGATACAAACTCCATTTCCATATTTTAAATAAGTAATGAGAGAATTAAACGTTTTAACAATAGTATTGTCTTTCATCCTAGAGCGAATGTGAGAAAGCAAACGAACGTATCAAACCCCATATGCTACGCACCTTAGAAGTGCCAAGGATAGAAGAACACATTTTCATGGGACAGAGCGTAGAGAAATATAGTATCGATCATGGAATGATACTCCGATCACCAAGGTGTGGACATGCTACACCGATGCCATTATAGAAATCTTGATGATTGAGGATCTGTTATAAAAGCAACATGAAATTGAGAGCAACTTCATGAGAAGTATGCCAAAGAAGCTGAAGGTAATAGAGATCACTTACTCCATGCCTATGAAGATCTTGTATAAACCAGACATGTTTGTATAATTTTGTGCTTAAGAAATTGTGCAATTGCACAATGTTAACTATCGATGGATTTATTCAGATGTAAAACTAAATTCGAGTCCGGACTAGTGTGAGTATGTACGAATATCAGATACCACTTTCACTCCAAATTATATGAGCAGCCTGGACGAGTAATTCCATCCTTATACATATATATATATATATATGAATATCGGAGACTATTGTAGTAGGCCAGGATATCAATTACGAGGGGATTATGTCGATGATTGAGACCATGTACGAAAATACTTATCTAGTGGCCATTGATATGGTGCGGAATAAAGCTCACGATGGCCAATCGTCCTAGGAAATCATGAGATGCACTCAATCATATAGAATTTTTAGAATTTGAAAAAAGAAAAATGATGGGAATCTCGTTTTATCGAACCCTAATAATCTTGAGAAGGTAGGAATAATCCACATTGATTCGCACAGCTGCAAAGACCGAGTGAGTGCAATGTGGCATGATGTGAGTTATGTGAGGCATGCCGATATGATGAAAGTAACACATGGTACTAGAACCGTGAAGTTAGACTTAGAGCCACATTAGTCAAAAGAGGGGTCCACGAACCATAGGACAAATCAAAGTTTGTCAAGAAATATTGGGAAAACACCATGAGATCGAGATGTCTCATGGGAACTAGAATACAAGGAAGGAAGGGATGTATCCCAACTAATCCTATACCAGTGTAGCAAATTTCGAGGACGAAATTTTTGTGAGGTGGGAAGATTGTAACACTCCGTATAAATTTTTCCCACATCATACAATTATTTTATTAATAGAAAACCACTACAAAATTCGAATTCTTATTTTGTCATCATATGATGGTAAAAATGCTTTTAAATCATAGAAAATTTAATGGGGATTCCAAAGGTGATTTCGGAACTCAAAGTAGATAAGTAGAATAAAAGTTATCGCGATTTTACTATTTACCGGGAATACCGGATTATGATGTCACGGATCCCGAACGATGATATGGTTTGAAAGTCAACAATTTGAGCAAATTATCCTTCATAAATTTTTTAGAAATGTTTTCGTTCAATTGGATCGAAATCGGATATCGAAACGGTTGAATACACGGTGTCAAGGGTTTGGAGACTATTCGATGACATCATCAATTTTGTCATGACATGCCCTCCCTCATCTATAAATAGAGGGCCTCACCCCTCATTTCTCCACCCTCAAAATTGATCTCAAACTCTTGCAAAATTATTTCTCACTCTACACTTCGAAAATTTATCGGACCACAATGTCCGGAGAACGTTGAATTAAAGGGGAAATCGACAGGGAGTGCTAGCCATCATCTCAATTATGATTTCAAAATCCATTTAAAGGTAAACCTTAGTCCCCTCTCATTATTCAATCAAGCATGCTACCTTAAATAATGTTCTATTTGTTGGATTCTGATAATTAAAGCATGCCCTTATTATATCTTAAATCCCCACGTTGATTATTGTTTGATTTCAGAACCTTGCCCAAACCTTAGTTTCTTCTCTCTTCAATTTGATGCCCGAAACATGTTAGGGTGTTGGCTTTGACTCCATAATATTGTTATTCTCAAATTTATGAATCCATAAACACCTTAAACACTTGATTTGGACAAAAAACGGGATAGTTCATAAAAATTTTGAGACTTTCCAGACGTTGATCGACCCGGTAATGTTTTCATTTTGATTGACTCAAATCGAGCCTCAAATTCCTCAATCCGAATCGACTTTGATCGACCTGATAATGTTTCCATTTTGATTGATGCGATCGAGCCTCGAATCCCTCGATGCAAACCTTCTTTCATCGACCTGATAATGTTTCCATTTTGATTGATACGATCGAGCCTCAAATCCCTTGATCCGAACCGACTTTGATCGATCTGATAATGTTTCTATTTCAATTGATGCGATGGAGCCTCAAATCTCCTCGATCCAAACTGACTTTGATCAACTCGATAATGTTTCCATTTCGATTGATGCGATGGAGCCTTGAATCCTCGATTCGAGCCGACTTTGATCGACTCGATAATATTTCCATTTCAATTGATGCGATCGAGCCTTTAATCCCTCGATCCGATCCGACTTTGATCGATCCGATAATGTTTCTTTTTCGATTAACGTGATTGAGCCTTGAAACCCTTGATTCGATCCAACTTTAATCGACCCAATAATGTTTCCATTTTGATTGACATGATCGAGCCTCGAATCCCTCGATCGGATCTGACTTTGATCAACCTGATCGTGTTTCCTTTTCGATTGACTCGATCAAGCCTTAAATCCCTCGATCCAATCTGCACAGGATCGACCTGATCATGATTATGATGAACTCAATCACGCCCATTCTGATTGACTCGATCGAGCCTTGAACCCCTCGATCCATTCAAACACGATCAACTTGATCCTGAACCTGATCGACCCAACTAGACACCCTGTTCCAAAAATTTGACCCAACCACTTCAAATCTTGTATCTCGAGCCTTCACTCCAAACCCGACGACCACAATAACAATAACGAAAGTATTAACAACCAATATCAGTGCTTGTAGAATATGTACTCTCTGTTTCGAATTGATATCAATATCCTCACACGTGATTACTCTATTTCAAAGGTGGGCACGCAATGAAGACAAAAGCAGTTTCCGCCATTCAATCAACACCTTGATTGAACACTGAAGGAAGACATGTGGGCTTTCTTAAACTAAAATATGTGCACACATACATGTTTACCATTTTTATGAAAATCCTCAAGTACAATGTTTACGAATTCAATGTGTTAGCTTGTAAATATTTTGCATGCTTATCTGTCTATGATGATGATCCGACTCTGAGAGCCTTCGAGTAAGTTGATGTTCCGGTTTGGAAGACATTGATTATGTGCACACATGCCACTCACATTTGTAGTGATTTATAGATGATTGCGCACAACGACTAGAGTGGAAAAGCTTGCCCCCTAGTCGGTTCTTGTTCGGAAAACATATAGCATGGCTTTAAATTGCGCACATAAAATTAAATGATTTCCGCGTTCATGGGTACGTTTACTAAAACCCCCATGATCTGCATGTATGAACAGGCAACACCTTCATTTTATGAAAACATGTTTTCGACAATGTGCCCACTGAGTGCTTTTGTACTCACGCCCTGCATATGTTTTCCCTATATGCAGGTTGAGAGCCGGTGGAGTTGGAGAATGTTGAGATAGAAAAAAATTAGAATGCAAAGCCCTGGAATACCTATTTCCATATGCGCATTCCACCCACGTTTCTTGTTGTGCAAACTCTAGAACTTTCATGTTAAGAACTTAGACTTGGAATATGTTGGTTTTCTAACGATCAATGCTACAACCATTTAATCTATATTGCTATTTTTCTATCTCCTTCTATCATCTCTTAGAAGAAAGAAGATGCCATTGAAAATCAATACTAGTTCTTCCACATGAATGAGCAGGTCTCTGTTATACAACCAAAGGGAAGGTTGATTTTTTTATCCAAGTGTTCATGAGATGTCAATGTAATTATTATATATATATGTGTGTGTGCGCCATTTATCCCTTTAGCTTGGGATATGTAGTCTTCAGATATTTGCTGATATTAGTGAGACTGTCCTCTTGACATGAAATGAATCTTTATTTGTAAAAAGTCTAGTTTCTTCTTTCTTGTGTAGGAATTTGACATTAAGTCAGTGCTTCCATTACTGGTTCACCAAAGCCTAAAGAAGGCTATGAGAGAATCATAGACAGATTGTCTAGCATCAAATCCCATTATATAATCGCCATGTCCGTATTCCTCCAGATACTGCACAACTAGTTTATCTTTTTGGTGATGGCGAAGACTTTGGAGCAGGAGCTTCACATCTTTCCTCACAGACACTGTATCAGCCCCTCCGTAGGCCAAAAACAGAGGAACATCATTTGCAATCTTTGCCATGTCATACAATGGTGGTCTAGGTGCACCGTAGTGTTTCTTGTTTGTCTCCTCGTCGTCGTAGTCAAATTTCTTGATCGTGCCATCTTTCATCACTGCATCATTTATCACATTAAACAACTATGAACTCATTATATCTATAAATATTAAATTAATAGTTTTATACTCTTAATCTATCTCACAAGTCTATCAAGGAGATGAGTAATGGAAAGCTCAAATTTGACGTAGGTTTGAGACTATCAGTCTATGTATATAAACAATATCAGTGAAATCTAGTTAAACAAAAATGTTCATCTCTATATGTTTGTAGTTTTGCCTACATCTTATCATATATTGTAGGTTGATTGAGAGCTTGGAGACACTTTCCTTAAGGTAATCGTAATGGTGGCATTTTAGTAATTTTAAAGTTGGTGGGGCAACTTGCCATTACCCAACTTAACAAATCAAATTTGACTACTGGATGATAAAGTTGAGTTTTTTATATTTATTGGGGCCACAACTTAAAGTTCTGCCACCCACATCAATATTTCTTTTTAAAATTTGACTATTGCACTTTAAAATCTTCTTTCTCCTTTTTCTTTTTTTACTAGAGCAGCGCAGCCTGTGTGTTTTTTTTTTTTTTATTAATTTGATTACTGCCTTTGTGTGGTAGTGTGGGTGTATATATATATAAGTTTGCTTTCATGTAATAAAATTACTTGGTGTAATAAATGATGCAAGATTTTAATTTTTCATTTTTGCGATCCAACGGCCTAAATTACACATATTCATAACTTTTAAATCACACTCAAGGGTATTAATGTAAGATTCTGTTTCTCTCTCATATTTTTTTCTTTCTTTTAAAATTCCATAAAACTTCAAATTAAAATATCTCACTCGATTTAAATCATTTTTTTTTGTGTCATATATCAAATTAAAAGAAATTTCGTGATCTTTCAAACGAAATCCTGCTTGCATATGTTTACTTAAAAAAATCAGACAAAAAATTAAATTTGTAAGAACTGCATAATTTTAAACAAAAATGCATTTGAAGACTTATGTGAATGCATTTGTTGGAGATTTTTATGTAAATACATTTTGAGGCTTATGTAAATTCATTTGAAAGCTTACGTAAATGCATTTCAAGACTTGTGATAGAATGTATCTGGCGTGATTTGTTACATCTTATAAGAACTTACAAAGTGTACAGTAGATATAATTAATTGGCAAATTACTTTTTTACCATCATAATGCATTTACATCATATACAGAATGCATTTGAAAACTGGACATGTGGCCTAGTGGATCTGCGTCCATCTTTTATACAGACAGACGAGATCTTGCATTATTTATCACATCAAGGTCATTATGCACCATATCGCGACCTTATGTGTGCGTGTGTATATATATAAGGTGTTGATCTGATGTTAAAAGCTATTAACGTGTTAAATGAGAAAGAATCTCAATCCTTTATTTTTTGCGATCAATGTCCCAGGTTTAAAAATTTCCGTCTTGCATTATCGGCTTATTATTCCGCATTGAAGGGTAAATTGGTATTTTGCACTTATACGCATCTAATAAGATCTTCAGTTCCGGATTGTATTATTGACCATAATATTCTGCATTATATTCATTAAATTTTGCATTATCCTACATATATTGTGCACTATACTTATTATCTCATATCTAATCTTTACCTTATGCATCGATAAGTTTTTATTTCACATGTATTCTATTATAAACACGAAATTATGTATTATATTTAGTCTCTACACACATTTTTTAATTGGAGTTTCAAAATAATCTAGAATGCATGCATTTGTGACTATAATGCATAATATGTTTAACTATAATGCAGAATTATAAGAGTATTGTGATATGCTTGTGATTAGAATGCAAAATATGTTTCTGCATATATATGTACAATGATTATGAATATAATGCATATATTTTTGCATATAATGTGAATTTTATTTGAGAATAATACATATATGTTTGTAACTATAATGCACAATGTGTTTGAATATAATATAATTGCTTATGTAGATAACAAATATTCTGTGGTGTATAATGCAATGTTTACGAGTTATAATGCATGATCACTGAAAATATAATGCATGTGTTTTGTAATAATGAAATGCATTAATGAAGGTACAAATCTGCATTATATCACATGGATTACGCATTATAGCTATTTTATTATTTTTTGTCCAATTTTTATCGAGCAAACATATTCAATATTGATTTCGTTTGCCTTTAGTTTAGTATATCATATGTGAAAAAATAATTTGAACTGAATGAGTTATGATCATTTAAAGTTTTAAATAATTTTAGATGAGAGAGGACAGAGAAAAAATAAATCTAATACATATTTTCACAATTATCCCTAAGAATCCGATAATGTATGATTTTGACTCTATAATGCAACATGGAAAAAATTAAGTCTTGACCGTTTGATACACGAAATGGAAGGCCGAGATTCTTTCTCATTTAACACACTAAGGAGG